>JARQOD010010260.1:0-28024 GCA_033576555.1 Oophaga sylvatica | reverse complement strand
GCAGTGTAATGTACAGTGTATATGATGTAACCTGTATAAGATGTGACATTGGCTTGCCCCCCCCTAGTTTTGATCCTGGGTACGCCCATGTTCCTGCTGCTGGCTGCTGCACACGGTGCTGCTTCCTTGAATATCCTTGTGACTCCCTCCCCTCATGTCCAGAGTTAGGAGAAGCCAGGTCGGTGACTAGTTATTAATGCAACTACTTAAGTTACTATATGGGACTTGAAAACATGATCTCCCGACAAGGGAAATACACAGGCCTGTGTAGTGCTGCGGTGATTCCGGATGTGTTCAATGAGTACATCCGGATTCACCGCGCGTTCAGAAGGGGGCGGAGCTTTGTACTGATTTTACAATGGGGGGGCGCCGTTTTGCAGTTCGCCTCAGGCAGCAGAGAGGCTAGGTTCACCTCTGCTCAGAGCTGCCAACAGATTACTGCCATTGTCACACATGACCATGCCTGGCTGTAGATTCAGCAGGGTCAACCAAATATATGACTGCTCTTTCAGCGCTGTCCACAACTCTTCTGCATTGTGCGGTTTGTCACCTATGCAGATTAGCTTCAGCACTGTTGCCACTTGGCTGAAGCAGTGCTGCAGTGCTTCCAGCTTCTCACTGATGTATTCATTTCTGAGATGGAGGATGAAGAAGAGGAGGAGGACGAGGAGGTGCAGGAACTGTAGTCTGTGGGGGCAACCCTGATTGACGTAGGACCCGCAGTCCTCAGCGTGGGGAGGATGTGGTCCATCCCAAGGTCTGACTGGGTCCCGGCTTCCACTATGTTAACCCAGTGTGCCGTCAGTGAGATGTACAGTCCCTGTCCACAGGCACTTGTCCACGTGTCCGTGGTTAGGTGGACTTTCCCAGTAACAGCATTGTTGAGGGCACGGGTAATGTTGTGGGACACATGCTGGTGTAATGCCGGTATGGCACAACGGGAGAAATAGTGGCGACTGGGGACCGAGTACCTTGGGACGGCAGTCACCATCATCTTACGGAAAGATTACGTCTCAACGAGCCGAAAAAGCAACATTTTGAGCGCAAGCTGATGAAAAATGTGGGAATTAAGTACTGTGGCCTGTGGGGTATTGGCTGGGTATTTCCGCTTGTGTTCCAATGACTGGGCTATAGACAACTGCACTGCGCTGGGACAAGGACGTGGACGGGCTTGATGTTGCTAGTTGACTGTGGGCAAGAACAGGTGCAGGACACGAGGCATCTTCACAGGCACGCTGAACTGGGCTTTTACGCAAAACAGTGGAAGAAGCAGTGTTGTCACCTGCACACAGTGTTCCTGGAGCCTGGGGTTCGGCCCACAAAGTCGGGTGCTTTGCTGCCATGTGCCTAATCATCATTCTGCTGGTGGTCAGGCTGGTAGTTTTGCTACCCTGCTGATGCGGGCATGGCAAGTGCTGCAAATGGCCTGTTTGGGGTTATCGGCTGAGTCTTTAAAAAATAACCAGACTCGGGAAGTTCTAACAGTTGGAATGGCAACTTCCGTCCTGTTGGTGTTACGGGGAACGGATGCACGCCTTCTGTCTGCGTCCAACACACTGCTTCTTCTTGCCTGTTGAGGTGATATGCCTCCTTCCCCATGTGTGCTGCTGTCCTCGCTCTGCATGTCCTCCTGCCAGGTTGGGTCAGTCACTATGTCATCCACCACCTCGTCTTCCACATCTGCACCATGCTCCTCCTCCTGACTTTCCGGCAATTGTGTCTCATCATCATCCACCTCTTCTGACCGTGGCTGCTCAAAGATTTGTGCATCGGTACATGGAATATCATCTTTCCCCACTTCAAGTGGAGTCACGAATCTCCAAATGGAAAACTAAACAGCTCTTCTGAGTGTCCGAGTGTGTGATCAGTTGTCTCAGGGCACTCAGCATGATAGGAGGAAAAAGGATCAGGGTGATTAATAGCCAGTCCACACTCACGGCTACTTAGATTTGATGATGATTAGATGATGCAGCCCACTTTCAGCTTGGCCTCTGCATGCACCATCAGCATCATGTCCACTTCCACGTCCCTTGCCCCGTGCCTTGCCCAATGGACTACTGAAATATTTGAAAAGCTCAATACAAATGGATTTATATGGAGAAAAATTATATGTGATCACTCAGTATACCTGCAAAGAGAAGATTTTTACACTACAGACACACCAGGCCTCAGCATGAGTTAACAGATTGTATACATTTTTTGGGTTATGTTTTTGGTTATTGTTTGAACACAATAAAAAAGGTGTACAAGAATGCTAGCAGACAGAACTATGCAACATAAGCCTGCCAAGAAAAGATTTTTCCACCACACATACACCAGGCCTTAGCCTGAGATCACACTGTATTCATTTTTGCGGTTATGTTTTTGTTACTGTTTGAAAAAAATAAAAAAAGAGTTGAACCAGGATAGCAGACAGAACTATGCTATCACGAACACCGCACTGCACTTGCTCACTGAGCCAGTGCACGTGTCCGGAGTAAGACAGACTGCACTCAATGATACCTGTGGAGCGGGGCAGCAGCGGTGAAGATGCGTGCTTCAGACTAACAGGACCCTAAGCACGTGACTGCCAAGGGGCGGCGCCGGCCACAGGTCTCTCAGAGGGAGCAGTAACAGATAGAGAATGCTTCAGGCCAGAGGACCTTAAGCACGTGACTGCTGGTGGGTGTGGCCTAAGTTCCAGAGAGCTATGAGCTGAAGGAAAACTCCTAGAAGGGTAACTACGGGACAGAGTTACCAAGGGGCATAGACAAAACGGATAGTCAGGATAGCCAGGTCATACACAGAGGGAGCAACGCAGTACAAGAGGAGCAGGCAGAGAATAACCAGAACTTAGCCAAGGGATCAGAAAACCAGAACGGGCAAATACACAGTACCAAGACAGTAGACAAGCTCACAACAAAGAGACGAACCGGGTCAAAACCAAACAAGCAACAAGATCAGGCACAAGGCACAGGCACACAGGAGGTCAACTAACTCAGCCGAGGGCAGGAGTATAACTGACACCAGACCTAGGTCAATTGGCAACTAAATAGCCGCCCTCTGCCAGAGAGAGGCTGAAACCATTAACCCCAGTCTGGCCAGGATGGGACAAAGACCAAACCCCGTCCTGGGTCATGACAGTACCCCCTCTCAACGGGGGGCCACCGGACCCCCGGGTTTCTCAGGACACCTGGCATGAAAGGCCCGGACCAACTGATCCGCATGAACAGATCGGGCAGGAACCCACGACTGGTCCTCTGGACCGTAGCCTTTCCAATGTATAAGATACTGAAGAGCACGACGGACAAACCTAGAGTCAAGAATTCGTTCCACCTGGTACTCAGACTGCCCGTCTACCAAAACTGGTGGTGGGGAAGACAACGGTCCTTCCCTACAGGACCCCACAGGTTTCAAAAGGGCCCTATGGAAAACGTTGGGAATCCGTAGAGACGGAGGGAGACGCAACCGAAATGCCACCGGGTTAACTGCTTCCGTAATTTCATAAGGACCAATAAATTTAGGTCTAAGTTTCGCAGAGGGGACCTTGAGCCTTATATTCCTAGTAGATAACCATACCTTATCCCTAACCTGGAACACCGGCCCCACAGACCTTTTTTTCTCTTCGCCACGACAGCACCCACTGAGAGAGGGGATCCGCCCCTAGGAACAGGAAACCTACAGAGAGATAAAAGGGGCGGCCCCCCTCGCTCCTCAGTTGTTTCCTGTTCCTAGAAGAGGAACCTACCTTAGAAGAGGAATTCCTGGACTGGATTGCCGCCTGTGCGGTTTCTTTTGGAGCGGCAGGGGCTCCAGCGCCAGAAGCAGCGTCGGGGGTTTATCCCTCCTCAGCTGGGACGAGAAAGACACCACACATGCCTGGAGGTAACGGACCGTGGGTCTGAGGATGGCAGCGGCGGGAGTCGCAGCCCACCGTCACAGGAAAAGGAAGATTCCCAGGTGCGAGGCCAGGAGCAGGATTGCTCTGGCTCGCATATAGTACGGGTGTCACATACTGAGCCGAGGCTGCCCTACCTGATGACGTGGGAGCCTCGGCAGGTCAGAGGAAAGGTCCCATCGCCTCTCTTTTCGGGTAGGGACGGGACCGCAGCGGTCAGGAACGGCGTGGTCAGGAGCGGTCCCGGCAAGCTGCAATTTTAAAAATCATGGAGCGCTGCTAGATGAGCGGCCGCGCAGGCGCAGGGAGGCAGAGAACCCGGAAGTGAACCTAGCACTTCCGGGTCAGCGCTGGAAAAAAAAAAAATGGGGAAGCTGCATAAAAGCACCGACCATATGGCATAGCGGTGCGCAGCAATGTCGTCCCCAAGCGATCCTGCTTTGCGCCCACCTGAGGAACTGGTGGTGCCACATCACAGCGGCAGCAGCAGCGGCAGAAAAAGTGGAAGTGGACACTCTAAGCAGAGTGGTTCCACAAGCAGATCTGGAGGGAAATCAAGTCGCTCCATACCGCAGCCGGACCCTCCATCCTTAAGACCGGTACCATCTTGACGGGAAGCTTCACTGAGTGAGTGTTATAAGCCACACCTGTCAAGCTGATGGCCCTTTCCCCTCCCCCTTGTTTGTGTGTCCCTAGGCCAAAAAAATGGAAAAGACCAAACATAAAGAATGTGCCTTATGCTCCCAACCTCTTCCGGACACTTATCCCAAAAGATTGTGTCAGGATTGTATTAGCCATACGCTACAGGAGGAAAGTTCTGTGAGAGCAGAAGATATCCGCCTGATGATCAGAGAGGAGTTACAGGCCCTAGGGGGAGCCAGTAGTATCACTGGAAAGAAATCCCTTAGTGAGATAACCCCACCTAAGGTGGGATCCTCCACGGACAGCGGGGAACTCAATTCAGACGCTTCACGTGAATCAGGTCACATCAGAGGAGGAGGAGCATACCTGTTTTCCGACGGAGAGTATTAATAATCTAATTAAGTCGGTTCGGAACACTATGGGATTATCTGATGCAAAAGACCCTAAAACTCCTCAGGAGATCATGTTCGCGGGTATCTCCCAGCGCAAACGGCGAGTGTTCCCAATAGATCCAGCTATTAAGGAATTAGTAAAGAAAGAGTGGGAGAAACAAGGGCAGAAAGGTTTTATGCCAGCCGCGTCAAAACGACGGTACCCCTTTGATGACAAGGACCTGGCCTCCTGGGAGAAAGCACCCAAGGTGGATGCTGCTGTAGCGTCAACCTCCCGCAAGTCATCATTGCCAGTAGAGGATGCTGGAATTTTGTCGGAACCCCTAGACCGGAAAACAGATGCACTTCTTAAAAGGTCCTGGGAGTCGTGTATAGGGGCATTTAAACTAGCAATATCGGCCACTTGTACAGGCAGGGCCATGTTAGTATGGTTAGATCAGTTGGAGGAAAATATAAAAAAGGGCCTCTCCAGAGACAAACTACGGTCTTCCATCCCTTTAATTAGAGGTGCAGCAGCATTTCTTTCAGACACCTCAGTAGACTCTCTCCGCCTGGCGGCAAGAACAGCAGGACTAACCAATGCAGCCCGAAGGGCGTTATGGTTGAAAGGTTGGAAGGGGGATACGCAAGCTAAATCAAAACTCTGCGCTATACCCTGTCAGGATGAGTACCTGTTTGGTGCAGTATTGGATGATATCTTAACCAAAGCAGGAGAAAGGAAAAAAGGCTTCCCTAATCCATATGTTCCATCCTACAGGAGGGCATTCAGGAGGCCATCGTTTAGCAGAAGGAAGGAGTATAAGTCCCAGAATTCTTGGAATCACAGGGATTTCAAACAAAAGGGAAACTTATTCGGTAAACGCCCCTTCAGATCGGGAGATAAGTTCCGCTAGTACCAATTTACTGGTGGGTGGCAGACTATTACACTTCAGTTATCGGTGGGAACAAATTACAACTAACCCCTGGGCCATTAACATCGTAAAAACAGGCCTAACATTAGAATTTGTCCGGAATCCTCCGGACTCCTTTCTATTGACTTCTCTGAAATCCCAGGCTCAACAAGAGGCGTTAGAAATAGAAATTAAAAGCCTACTATCCAAGAAAGTGTTAGTAGAGGTTCCGGTAAATCAAAAAGAGAAAGGCTTTTACTCTCCTTTATTTCTGGTAACTAAGCCAGATGGTTCATTTAGAACCATAGTTAATCTAAAAAAACTGAATACCTTTTTGAAAACCCGAACTTTCAAAATGGAGTCTATAAGATCAGCGATAAAACTCTTATTTCCCAGATGCTACATGGTGGTCGTGGATCTCAAAGATGCATATTATCATCTACCAATACATGTCTCGCATCAACGCTTTCTCCGAGTGGCGGTCACATTAGAAGGCCAAATCCGTCATCTGCAGTTTGCGGCAATGCCATTCGGGCTATCTATGGCACCACGCGTCTTCACAAAACTGATGCTGGAGGTGATGTCATATTTACGAGTAAGAGACACACTAGTAATTCCGTACCTGGATGATCTGCTAATAGTAGGAAATTCATTCCAACAATGTGAGCACAGGCTGTCTGACGTAATTTCATCCCTACAGAACTTAGGTTGGCTGATCAACTGGGAAAAATCAAGGCTACGACCGGTAACCTGTCAGACGTTCCTAGGCCTTCATCTGGACTCAGTAAGTCAGAAATGTCGGCTACCGGAGGCAAAGAAATTAACCGTAATTAATAAGGTACAAAAGGTAATACATGATCCTATACTATCTCTAAGAGAAGGCATGTCTTTGCTGGGCTCTTTGACCTCATGTATTCCGGCAGTTCGGTGGGCCCAGTTTCATACCAGAAAACTGCAAAGATTAATCCTACAGCAAGAAGAAAGGTTACAGGGACAGTTAGAAAATAAAATATCCCTAACCCCGGAGGTAATCAGTTCCCTAACCTGGTGGCTAGATTCAGATAATCTGTCGGGAGGTGTTCCGTGGATAGTGGTTCCCTCAAATATAGTAACCACAGATGTCAGCCCTTTAGGGTGGGGGGCTCATTGGGAGGATAATGTGGCGCAGGGACAGTGGTCTAGGTCAGAGTCAGAGGATTCGTCAAACATGAGAGAGCTAAAAGCTATATATCATGCCATATGTAATTTCCTTCCGCAGCTGCAAGGGACTCATACAAGGATACTGTCGGACAACAGCACCTCAGTAGCATACCTAAACCACCAAGGAGGTACACGATCAATGACACTCGTGTTTATTGCAGAAAAATTTTTAACATTGGCAGAGAGTCATCTCCTATCCCTGTCGGCCCTGCACGTCAGAGGAATAGACAATGTCAAGGCAGATTTTCTCAGTCGTCATACCCTACACCAAGGGGAATGGATACTCAATCATCACATCTTCAAAAGGATAACGTTCAAATGGGGCACACTCGATATAGACCTGTTTGCCACACGAAACAACAGGCAGGTAAAAAAGTTGCCTCCTTATTCAAGCAGGACAATCCGGACATTCTCGACGCCTTGCAGATCCCGTGGACATTCCACTTGGCCTATGCCTTTCCTCCAATGATTCTGTTACCGATTGTCATCCGGAAAATAAGAGAGGAAAGAGCGAGAGTAATCCTAATAGCCCCGTTCTGGCCCAAGAGGCCGTGGTTCTCGTGGCTGAGGACCATGTCGGTTTCGGATCCATGGATCCTCCCTTGGGACCGGGACCTTCTCTCACAGGGACCCTTCTATCACCCTCAGGTCAAAGGATTGTGCCTCACGGCCTGGAATTTGAAAGGCAGCTATTAAAGCTAAGAGGATTTTCGAACGGACTGATTAATACGCTCCTACATAGCAGGAAGGAGACCACTACTAATATATATGCCAGAATCTGGAGGAAATTTCTAACTTTTCATTCAGTACGCCTATCTAGTGAAGTACCTATCCCAGCTATTCTAGAATTTTTGCAAAAAGGGCATGAATTAGGCCTATCAGTAAATACACTTAAAGTCCAGGTGTCGGCTCTAGGTGCCTTATATAGTTGTGACATAGCAGGCAATAAATGGGTAGCTCGGTTTATCTCAGCATGCCATCGAGCAGAACCAGTCCATATACCTCAAATGCCATCTTGGGACTTAAACCTAGTCCTAGACGCCTTAACAGAAAGTCCATTTGAGCCCTTTCATTCAGTTCCGATAAAATATGCTTCATTAAAAACCATTTTATTAGTAGCCTTGACCTCAGCAAGAAGAGTGAGTGATCTCCACGCCTTGTCAACAGATCCTCCTTTCTTGTCTATATATCCTGACAAGATAGTGTTAAAAACTGACCCTTCTTATCTTCCTAAAGTGCCGACTAAATTTCATAGATCTCAAGAAATTTATCTTCCTTCCTTTTATGATAATCCCTCATCACCACAGGAAGAGAAATTCCACACTCTAGATGTTAAAAGAACAGTTTTGGCATATCTAGATAGGACTAGCCCCTGGAGGAAGAGCAGGGCTCTCTTTGTCTCTTTCCAGGGCAGCCGCAAAGGTACAAGAGTGACGAAAAGCACGCTATCTCGATGGATTAGAGACGCAATAGCACTGGCGTATGTGGCAAAAGAGAAAGTTCCACCACAGGGCGTGAAGGCACATTCCGCACGGGCCATATCATCCTCTTGGGCAGAAAAAGCAGATGTTCTGATAGACCTTATATGTAAGGCCGCAACCTGGGCTTCACCTTCTACCTTCTATGATCACTATAGATTCGATCTATCCTCCTCATCAGACCTAGTGTTTGGTAGATCAATCCTTGACACGGTGATCCCTCCCAGTAATTGTCTCTGAAAATCTCTCAGTGGGTGCTGTCGTGGCGAAGAGAAAAAAACGGATTACTTACCGGTAATGCTCTTTTATAGAGCCCACGACAGCACCCACTCACTTCCCTCCCCTAGTTGTAGTATACACGGTGCATTCTGTTTGGTGAAGGATTGATTATATTGACTATATATAGTCCAGCAGTGTAAATATGTATATATATGTTAAACATGTTATGGTGCAAATTAACTGAAACTTGTGTGGCGGTTCCCTCTTCTCTGTAAACCAACTGAGGAGCGAGGGGGGCCGCCCCTTTTATCTCTCTGTAGGTTTCCTGTTCCTAGGGGCGGATCCCCTCTCTCAGTGGGTGCTGTCGTGGGCTCTATAAAAGAGCATTACCGGTAAGTAATCCGGTTTTTTGTCAGCAAAAAACTTATATTTAGACTGAGCCTTAGTAATGTTCCTTTGGACCTCCTGCCATAACTCCCCCAACCGCTGGATTGTCCCATCCGCCCCAGGACACCCAGAGTCCAAATGGGAGAACTCCCCAAAATGTGGATGAAACCCATAATTGCAGAAAAAGGGAGATGTGCCCGTAGACTGGTTAATGCGGTTGTTAAACGCAAACTCAGCCAAAGGTAACGCAGTACACCAATCATCCTGTCGGGCTGAGGTCAGGCAACGCAGGATTTGCTCTAGAGACTGATTGGTCCGCTCAGTCTGCCCATTAGTCTCTGGATGATAAGCGGATGAAAAAGACAGACCAATACCCAACCTCTTACAAAATGCCCATCCAAAATCTGGAAACAAATTGTACCCCCCTATCAGACACCACATTCAAGGGTACCCCATGCAACCGCACCACATGCTCAACAAACAATCTGGACAACGTTTCCGCATTAGGTAAAGCCGCCAAGGGTACAAAATGTGCCTGTTTACTAAACCTGTCCACCACTACCCAAATGATGGTGTTACCCTTGGAAGGAGGAAGGTTGGTGATAAAATCCATGGACAAATGGGTCCATGGTCTATCAGGAATTGGCAGTGGCACCAATTCCCCGGCCGGCCGGTTATGGAGGGGTTTCGCACGGGCACATACCCCACAAGCAGACACAAATTCCCCAACATCAGAGGCTAAAGAAGACCACCAGAATATCCTAGCGATGGCCCTCCGGGTAGTCGAGATCCCAGGATGTCCACCCACAACTGAGTCGTGGAATTCCCGAAGGATCCTGAGACGAAATTGAACTGGTACAAAAAGTTTATCCACTGGCTTAGCTGGAGGGGCAAGAGACTGAGCTTCCCGAATCTCCTGCTCCAACCCAGCAGAAACAACTGCCACCACCACCCCAGGCTGAAGAATGGAGGATGAAGGTTCGGGGGGAGACACCGGATCCAGACTGTGTGACAAGGCATCAGCCCTGACATTTTTGGATCCTGGCCGAAAAGTGATGGAGAACTGGAATCGGGAAAAAAAAAGCGACCATCTTGCCTGTCTAGGAGTCAACCTTTTAGCAGACTCAATGTAAGCTAGGTTCTTATGGTCCGTAACCACGGTAATAGGATGGACAGCACCCTCCAAAAAATGCCTCCATTCTTCAAAGGCCAACTTCACGGCCAGAAGTTCTCGATTCCCAACATCATAGTTTCTCTCCGCAGGAGAGAATTTCTTAGAGAAAAAGGCACAGGGTCTCAAATTAGTCAAAGTGGCGGGTCCCTGGGACAACACTGCCCCCACCCCCACCTCTGAGGCGTCCACCTCAACAATAAATGGTTCAGACGGGTCCGGTTGAATAAGAACCGGAGCAGACATGAAACATTTTTTTAAGAACTGAAAACGCCGCCACCGCTGCGGCTGACCAATTCTTGACATCAGCCCCCTTTTGAGTCAGATCTGTAAGAGGTTTAACTACCTGCGAGAACCCCCTTATAAACTTGCGATAGTAATTTGCGAATCCTAAGAAACGCTGCAGAGCCTTCAAATCACAAGGTTGTACCCAATCAACAATGGCCTTCACCTTATTAGGATCCATGCGATACCCCTCAGCAGACACAATGAACCCCAGAAACGACAGTTCCTGAACGAAGAATGAACATTTCTCTAGCTTAGCAAAGAGACAGTTCTCCCGGAGCCTTTGGAGAACTGCCCGAAGATGATCAATGTGAGTTTGTTTATCAGGCGAGTAGATAAGAATGTCATCCAAATACACAACCATAAAACGCCCAATAAAGTCAGAGAACACATGATTAATAAAATTTTGGAAGACTGCTGGTGCGTTGGTCAGACCGAAAGGCATGACCAAGTTTTCAAACAACCCTTCAGTAGTGAGAAAAGCAGTCTTCCACTCATCCCCCTCCCGGACCCGGATAAGGTTATATGCCCCCCGCAGATCCAATTTCGAAAACCACTTAGCCCCAGACAACTGGTTGTACAAATCAGGAATAAGGGGGAGGGGGTAAGTATTTCTCACAGTTATCTTATTTAACTCTCGAAAATCGAGGCATGGGCGCAAACCAACGTCTTTTTTCTTAACGAAAAAGAACCCCGCCACCATGGGGGAAACAGAAGGACGAATGTGTCCCTTACGAAGGCTCTCGGAAATGTATTCTTTCATAGCAGCCCGCTCGGGACCCGAGAAGTTATACAAGCGGGCCTTGGGCAATTTAGTACCTGGAACCAGGTCAATGGCACAATCAAATGGGCGGTGTGGTGGTAAAACTTCAGCCTCTTTTTCAGAGAAAACGTCCGCATAGTCCTTCAGGTACTCCGGAATACCTTCCAGACCAATGGACGACACAGACACAGTAGCAAGACATTTTTCAGAACAATTAGATCCCCATTTAACAATATCACGGGAATCCCAGTCAATAATCGGGTTATGCCGTTGCAACCAGGGAAACCCTAACACCAGGCCAGCAGAGAGGTTATCCAAAACAAAACATGACATACGCTCCTGGTGAAGGGCCCCCACCCTGAGGGTGAATTCTTCAGAGACAAAATGGACACCGTCCTTGGTGAGAGGTGTAGAATCAATAGCCATTATTTTTATAGGAGTCTCCAACCTAACTGTCCCTAATCTACAGCTGGCCACCAGCTTAGAGTCAATCAGGTTCAAGGATGATCCACAGTCCACAAAAGCTGAAGTAAGGAAAAAGCAGTTCTTCACACCAAGTTCCACCTTTAACAGTATCTTAGAAAATGAAGGAAAGGGTACCTGAGAGTCTGAGTGACCTCCACGATGATCACCCAGACTCAGTCGCTTGTTAGTCGGTGGGCAGGAGGGACAGTTACTTTTCCAATGTCCAGGATCACCGCAGTAAAAACACAGCTTTTCTAAACGCCTCCGTCTCCTTTCTTTCTCTTTGAGGTTGATGGCTCCCATCTCCATGGACTCCAATACAGGACTGGCTCCCCTTCCACTGGAGAAAAATGGTGTCTCAGCCTGCATCATACCTCTCGCCCGCAGCCTGCGATCCATTCGGATGGTCTGCGTCATGGCGTCCTCCAGAGAATCAGGCGGAGGGTGGAGTGCCAAGGCATCTTTCAGACGTTCAGACAGGCCTCTACGGAACAAGCCCCGGAGGGTGGCATCATCCCAACAGACCTCAGCAGCCCAGCGTCTGAACTCTGAGCAAAACCACTCAGCTGAGTGATTCCCCTGACATACACTCATCACCATGTCCTCAGCCATCAGCACCAGATCAGGCTCATCATAAATATGCCCCAGGGCCTCAAAAAATGCATGCACAGTCATTCTCTCAGGGGCAGTGGTAGGAAGGGAAAAAGCCCAAGCCTGGGGGGCTCCCCTTAACAGAGACATAATGACCCCCACCCTCTGACTTTCATCCCCAGAAGAGTGCGGTCTTAAAGAAAAAAAAAGCTTACAGCCCTCTTTGAAAACTTTAAATTCCTTTCTATCTCCGGAAAAGGTATCTGGTAATTTAACCGGGGGCTCTGGGGAAACTAATGTAACATCTTGAACCCCTGTCCCATGAGCACCAGATGATAAAGCCCCCTGCACAGTGTCAGCCATCAGCTGCTGAGACTGAGCCAGAACTCGTTGTTCCTCATTCAGTTTCTGAGACATCTGAGTCAGGTGCTTTACCTGCTCATTAAGGGCATACATAGGATCCATAACACACACAGGAAGAAAAAAAAAAAAGTAGCGGTCAGTTATAATATCACGAACACCGCACTGCACTTGCTCACTGAGCCAGTGCACGTGTCCGGAGTAAGACAGACTGCACTCAATGATACCTGTGGAGCGGGGCAGCAGCGGTGAAGATGCGTGCTTCAGACTAACAGGACCCTAAGCACGTGACTGCCAAGGGGCGGCGCCGGCCACAGGTCTCTCAGAGGGAGCAGTAACAGAGAATGCTTCAGGCCAGAGGACCTTAAGCACGTGACTGCTGGTGGGCGTGGCCTAAGCTCCAGAGAGCTATGAGCTGAAGGAAAACTCCTAGAAGGGTAACTATGGGACAGAGTTACCAAGGGGCATAGACAAAACGGATAGTCAGGATAGCCAGGTCATACACAGAGGGAGCAACGCAGTACAAGAGGAGCAGGCAGAGAATAACCAGAACTTAGCCAATGGATCAGAAAACCAGAACGGGCAAATACACAGTACCAAGACAGTAGACAAGCTCACAACGAAGAGACGAACCGGGTCAAAACCAAACAAGCAACAAGATCAGGCACAAGGCACAGGCACACAGGAGGTCAACTAACTCAGCCGAGGGCAGGAGTATAACTGACACCAGACCTAGGTCAATTGTCAACTAAATAGCCGCCCTCTGCCAGAGAGAGGCTGAAACCATTAACCCCAGTCTGGCCAGGACGGGACAAAGACCAAACCCCATCCTGGGTCATGACATATGCAACATATGCCTGCCAAGAAAAGATTTTTCCACCACACATACACCAGGCCTTAGCCTGAGATCACACTGTATTCATTTTTGCAGTTATGTTTTTTGTTACTGTTTTAAAAAAAATAAAAAAAGAGTTGAACCAGGATAGCAGACAGAACTATGCAATGTATGCCTGCGAAGCAAAGATTTTTACACCACTGATATACCAGGCCTTAGCCCGAAATCAGACTGTATTAATTTTTTGGGTTAGGTTTTTTGTTACTGTTTGAACACAATAAAAAAGGCGTACAAGAAGGCTAGCAGACAGAACTATGCAACATATGCCTGCTGAGAAAAGATTTTTCCACCACAGATACACTAGGCTTCAGCCTGAGATAACAGACTGGATTAATTTTTTATGATGGTGTGGATAAAAAAGACTGCTGGATATAACGATAATGAGAGACTGGACAAAAAAGGAAAGTTAGGCCTAAAATGCCTCAAATTTTGGCACACGGATGTATGAGGCATGTCACAGATAGACCCCACTGTTAAATGTCTCCTGTTTTTAAAAATAATGCAACATGGTGCTGTCTTTAAGTGCACTCACACCCAGTGCTAAAAAAAACAATTGCCGTACACTGGCCACTAGTGTTGAGCGATACGACACCGCAAGTATCGGGTATCGGCCGATATTAGCTCTATCGGCCTTTCGATACTTAGTTCCGATATTTTCGTCTTATCGGATACCGGAATCGGGATTGTCACTGTCACTGTCAGTGTCCGTCGGTCGGGTCTGTCAGGAGTCAGCGGCACTTACCTGGCAGAAGATCTCCGGCGGTCACGGGCTGGACTGCTTCATGGCCGCCATCATCTTTCCCCGGCGGTCACATGCAGTTTCTCGCGATAACTGCAGTGACTGCTGGGTAATCCCGGCCGTAAAGCAGTCAGTCCGATGACGTCACCGCCGGGGAAGCAGGTAATCAGCTGTGCTGCGTCGAGATGACAGGCTCTGCCTGTCATTGCGATGTAGCAGAGCTGGATCGCCGTGGGACAGTCGTTACTATGGACTGCGTCGGACAGGTGGTATACTGTTGTTTTTTTTTTTTTTCTTTTTTTACAGGAGATCGATGGCGTCACAGGAATGAGAGTATAATAAAAGAAATGAAAGCTGTGTTGTCTCTTTTATTCCATTAAAATACTTTTTTCTTGCTGTGTCTTTTTTTTTATACATTTAAAAACTTTGGGATTAATAATGGATCGGTGTCTTATTGACACCTCTCCATTATTAACCGGGCTTATTCTCACCGTGCAATCAACGGTGACATTAACCCCTTATTACCCCACTTGCCACCGCTACAGGGCAGTGGGAAGAGCCGGGTAAAGTGCCACAATTGGCACATCTTTTGATGCGCCAAATGTGGGGCTGCTGTAGCCTGGTATTATCAGGCTGTTGAGGGCCAAAATCCATGGGCCTTGACAGTCTTTTAATACCAGGCCGCAGCAGTCTGCATTTTACTTGGCTGGTTAACACAAATAGGGGGACCCCTACGCCTTTTTTTTTCGAGGGGATCCCCTATTTTTGTTAACCAACCAAGCTAAGCAAACTGCTGTGGCCTGGTATTATCAGGCTGGCAAGGTCCATGTATGTTGGCTCCTTAACAGCCTTAAATACCATTCCTCAGCAGCAGGGGCGTACATATAAATCATGGGGCCCCATAGCAAAAGTCTGAATGTTCCCCACCCCCCCAAAAAAAAAACCCAGAGGCATTGTAAATGTAAAGTGCCAGCACAGTGAGGGAAGTTGAGTCGCACAGAGACAGGGGTTTTGGGGGTACTCGGCACCGATCACGTCGACTTCTATGGGGGATGTCACGAGTAGCACAGCTCGGTCCGTGACCTGGGCGATCACTGGAATGTGGGATATTTCCAGGGGATGATAGAATGTTCGTGTAGTTTGTCGTGACGCCACCTGTAGTACCTGGTCAGGGTGTCCAGCGCTGCTGTGCAGGTCCTCTGGAAGGGATGGTGTAGTGCAGGTAGGTGAAAAGTCTTCTACAGGTAACACGCTATCCTTCCAGGGCAGATAGATGTGAGATAGAGCAATGGTGCAAAGTGATGTAGCAGAGTGGACTATGCGACGTAGTAAGAAAGCAGGAAACACTTCAAGTTAAACGTTGCATAATAAAATTTTTAATAATAACATTACAAAAGTGCAAATGGCTTATATTATGTGACATGTTTTGTTACTGTTGATACCCTTGATATGTGTTATACATGTGTGTTAATAAATACATATTCAACAAAAGTGCAAATAGCATTAGTGCCGAAGTTCGTGGAGACTTCTTAGGACTACAACCCCACCGGGGTAACTTCACAGTGTCCTTTACTTGTGCTTGTGGAGGACCCGCTCCAAACCTCCAACTGTGGTCTTGGGTGGGCTGCAAGACTTTCCTTGAGCAGACCTCACTTTCGGCCACACCAAACGGGTTTTTAGTTTCTGAGGTAGTTGAAAATAGTGCACAGTAAAGTTTTTTGTAAAACCAAAATGGAGCACGGAAGTGCCAACTATTTACAGAAAAATTTGTGAGCCACTACAGTTCATGGCTTCAAAGTTGAACATTTTCATTACAGTGAAACACCATTACCCAACCTGGGTATATTAAGGCAACAATAAACTTGTTCTTCTGAACATTCACCCGTCCGGGTACATCAAACCATTACCCAACATGGGTATATTAAGGCAAAAATAAACTTGTTCTTCTGAACATTCACCCGTCCGGGTACATCAAACCATTACCCAACATGGGTATATTAAGGCAAAAATAAACTTCTTTTTATGAACATTCACCCGTCCGGGTACATCAATAATTTAACTATTTACATACAGAGACCCTGTCCGGGTTATTTAGACTTCTTTGGCTGGCCTCTTCCAGGTACCACCTGGTACTGTTGTGGAGCTTGCCAAACATCCGTGACAGGAGGGTCCACCCAGACCAGATGACGTCGTGTGGCGTGTACAGTGACGTCGTGACCCGCTATCTGGGTCTGTGTGGCCACCTCTTTCGTCTCCCTCCGGGTCTGGAACCCTATGTCCCGGACTGTACGAACCCCAGGGGGCCTAACAGGCGCCGGGTACGGGCCAGCTATCATTATCATGTCCATAGCTGGGGCTGCTGAGGAGACCACTGAGGGAGGCTGGGGAGATTTACGGCGTGGGGTGGGCACTTGTGCAGAGGCCTGGTTGGGGGAGGCTGAAGGCTCGTAGGGTCTGTCAGTTTCCTGACACTCTGGGGAGTAGGGGTCGCACCTGGTAACATTTAGGGCGTACCATCCATTGTAACCCCAGTGTCGGGTGTAAGTCACCAAGTCTCCTGGCAACAGGTCCCTCCCCGGGTGTCCTTCTGGGAGGTGAGCCTCCACGTCCAGCCGGGTTACAAAAACTTCTAAATAAAGTCCAGGCTCCTGGATGAAGCCCCAACCACCTTTTAACTTAAAGTTCCGTACTGCACCCTTACGCCGCGGCTCCCTCACCGTACTTTTATCCTTTCTCATACGTGCCTTCTCTGCCAGGTCCTTCTCCAGGTGACGTTGCCGAAGCTTTTGGGATTCTCGCTGCTCCCTTTGTCGCTCTGCTTCCCGCTCCCGACGTCTCCACTCTTCCTCCTGACGCCGGTTGTAATTCTCCTCCACCAGCTGCTCCATGTCTCCACCATCAAATGCCAGCTTACGATGTCCGGTTTGCGGCAGCTCTCCTGGCGCCCCCCAGTCCTGGCGGCGCTCACCTGTGGCGGAAGCAGTCGGCTTTGGAACAGATGACGGTCGGGGCTCCGGTGCAGGCAGGTAGTGCTCTGGTGCCTGCGTGGCCTCCTCCATGAGGACGGGTGTCGCTTCTTCTGCCTCAGCGACGGGGGCAGACAGTGGGATCTGGGGTGCTGGTGCGGCGTTTTCTGCAGGAACGGGTGCCTCCACTGAGATACTGGCAACCCGTTCAGATTGCAAGGGCTGGGATGCCCGCACGGCCTTCTGTACTGGAACGGGTGCCTCCACTGAGATACTGGCAACCGGTTCAGATTGCAAGGGCTGGGATGCCCGCACGGCCTTCTGTACTGGAACGGTGCCTCCACTGAGATACTGGCAACCGGTTCAGATTGCAAGGGCTGGGATGCCCGCACGGCCTTCTGTACTGGAACGGGTGCCTCCACTGAGATACTGGCAACCGGTTCAGATTGCAAGGGCTGGGATGCCCGCACGGCCTTCTGTACTGGAACGGGTGCCTCCACTGAGATACTGGCAACCGGTTCAGATTGCAAGGGCTGGGATGCCCGCACGGCCTTCTGTACTGGAACGGGTGCCTCACCTTCCGGTACAGACACTTCAAGGGGTAAGAGGGATTGGCGCCGCTCCAATTGTAGTTTTAGGGCCCGCCAGCTCGCTTCCATCCTGGCGACCTCCTCCCGGTGCCGGGCCAGGTCTCTCAGGGTATCCTCCGCTTCTTCCAGCGTAGGAGGGTTTCCAGGCCGGGTGCCAAACGGTGGCTCCGTGGCGATCGGGTCGCTTCCGTGGGGGGAGAGCTCTGACTCCTCCATCCCTTCCCACTTCTGCTCACGTCCATTCGCCATCTCAGCAAAGTCACATGTGTCATTAGCATCAGGAGAGGCGACATCTTTTGTAGGGAGGCGGGACCTTCGCGTTCGTTTACGCCCACTGAGGAGGATGAGGAGGCGGAACTCCAGAGCTGTGGGGCACGATCTTACATTGCAGTAACATTTAGAGTGTGCGGACATCGTTTTCGTGCCACGGAGTGAGTGTACGCCCACGAGAGCACCCCCTTATTCTTCACCTGTGCCTCGTGGCGCAGATATGACGGAAAAATGGCAAATACAGTCTATGATGATTTTTGCAATTCTCAAGCAAAAAAAACAGTTCAATTAAGGCACACAGGACACATATATGTCACAATGACATGTATATGTATATATATATATATATAAATATATATATATATGTATTCTAAGTGTGTATATTTTGTGTTTACAAGGAAAGAAAGTGTTTTTTTAGTTGTGATATTTTGTTCCCATAGACTTACATGGGACTTCCGGTATCGGAATCGGATATCGACGATATTTAGTGATATCGGCGATACCATTCCGATCCGATATTTTTAGATATCGAGCAGTATCGCTCAACACTACTGGCCACACTTTGAGCACGCACAGATATGAGCTGGCATGGAGATACCAGTACCACAAATTTGTGCCCTTTTTTTAAGATTAAAAAGTAATGGTGTTTTTACGTGCAATCACACGCAGGTCTACAAAAAAAATTTGCCGCACACTGACCATACTTTGAGCATGCACAGATTTGAGCTGGCACAGAGATAACACACCGAAAAATATGTGGCCTATATTCCAATTACACCTGGAGATAGCTATATACAGCCAATATATCCTACAGGTAGCAGCAGCAACAGAAGTCAGGAAAAGAATGGACCCTCTTGATGTATGTGATGATCTATATACACACATACAGTGCCTGCAGGTCTTGCATTGATGTGTATAGAGCGACGTTCACTTCCCTGCCTGCCTAACACTTGAACCTATATACTCCTTAGGACTGTTGGGTTATCAGGATTTGAGTAGTTTAGGATGATAGACTCCACACTGACTAAAAAATCGCCAATTCTGACCCTATCTCGACAGCAGCTCTCCCTACACTATCTCAATCCGGAGTGCGGAGAGCAGGGCGGCTCCCGATCTCTTAGGGTGAGTTTCCACGATCAGGAAACGCTGCGTGTTTGTCGCAGCGCGTTGGCGCAGCACCAAACACGCAGCGTCCAGATGTTACAGCATAGTGGAGGGGATTTCAAGAAATCCCGTCTCCACTATGCGTAACAACACGCAGGCGGAAGACCTGCGTTTACGGACATGCGGCGCATCTTTTCAGACCGCAGCATGTCCTAGCGTATTGCGGTGACGCTGCGCCGCCGCAACGGAATTTAACACAGGGCTATGTAGCCCTGCGTTATTTCCGGAGGTGTTCCGGAGGTGTCCTGAACACCTCTGGAAATAACGCGCGTCAGAATGGGGGCGGGGCTTAGACGGAGCGGAGTTTCCGCTCCGTCAAATGCGCTGTGTTTCCTGATGGTGGAAACACAGCCTTATACTCGTGATGATGCTGTGCGGAAAGTCAGTCACTGTATGACCACAACAAAGATGGCTACGGCATTTCATTGCCTGGCAGACAATCCCTGCAGCGTGATTGTGTCTCAAAAGTTCGCCAAAATTGCTGGGTGGAGACCCCAGTTCCCGCCGAGTAATCCCGGAAATGGTCGGTGCTCACTGAGTATGACGAGTACCGTGCGAGTAAACAGTAGTGGCGAGCGCATTCGCTCATCATCACTAGTCATATCATGTACCTGATTAAATGCTCATGTGGACTGTTATATGTCGGGGAAACAACCCAACCAATACGTGATTGTATATCCAAACATAAATCCACAATTCGCTGCAAAAATCTCCTTTTACCAATTCCACATCATTTCATCTCATCTGGCCACAATATTACGCAATTGAAATTCCAGGTTATAGAGCATGCACCAGTGCCACGTCGTGGTGGCAATAGGGTCTCTACCCTGAAACGCCGTGAAGCATACTGAATTCATATGCTTGAAACCCTACACCTGAAAGGATTAAATAGGGAATATGACTTATTGGCATTCACATGAATTTTTATGTACTTTTCATATGGTCACTATGACTACTGCAAATATCTGCCACTGTATGGTAATTGTATCTCTTTTACAATGCATAGTTAATTTGTATTTGCACTATATAATTATTCATCCTGTTTTACCAAGTCAGGTCGTTTTAATTCATCTATTTATAATAATAATGATGTATGACTAATATATTTTCATCATTACTGATAATTTTCTGGCTTTGTTCAAATCTACTGATCGCATCCTCTCTCCACACTCATCATCATTAAACCACCTTCTGTTAACCTCTTTCAGGATCACCATATCCTTTTGTGGCCTCATGGCTTGAATGTTTCACTTTCCTCATTATAGTACTGCCACAACCTTTACTATTATTGTGCCTGTAACGCTAGATCCGCAGTGGAATGCATCAGACTGATTCAATGGAACGCACGGCCATTTTGTTTCCTGCTAGGTGACTTCTGGTCACTCACGCCATTGCCTCACAGCGGTGTTCATCACCGCCCTCACTTCACTTACACAGAGCGCGCAGTCCCTGTCTCCAGACAAGCGGTGGATGCCGCGTCAGGACACAGACGCCCGCTCTCTCAGGTATCGTCACTCCCCATTAACCATTTGTATGCATACTTGCAACAGGTGTTAGAAGGTCTGAGCCTTACATGAGATATGTAACTAACATTTGGCTATGTCCAATCGCTCTAGCCTCTTACCCACTTCCATATTAAGGCATAAAGACTACCTATGTATTTGGTATGTAGTTTCACATATCTTTTTTAGCCTGCTATAGCCCACCATATACTGACAACATCATTACCTCTATTCTAGATGCGGATAAATCTGTCTGTACCACTATATATTCGCTCTGAATCTACTAAGTATGGTATGCTATCTTCTATTTCCCCTACTTACCCTATATTGTAATACAACAAGTCCCAAATGCATTTTTGGAAAACAAGAATGTGGTATGCAGTCATGTCATCACATTAAAGCTGAATACAACAGCTCCAATGAGCAGAAGAATGCAGGAGAAGAACAGAGCCCAACAGTATTTTAAGATTAAGTAAAAAAATCAAATTTTATTAATACTTAATTAAAACATGAAGCCACCAGTAAATACCAGTGATAAATACAAAAACCACTACCCCGACCCACTCTAAGACCTCCAAAGAAAATCCCATAGGAAGATGAGAAAGGAGGGATTGTAGATAGTAGCACATGACGTTGGTATAGTCGAGCTGTTTACTCGTATGGAACCAAGGACTCCCAACACTGAGCCCCTTTCCCATTGTCAGGATACCCCCGATATCCTCACCCCAATAACGACATACAGTAATTCTTTGGAATATGTATGGCCACAGCAGCCTTTATTTAAATACAAACAATATTAACAATAATTAACAATATATATACCATAACAACATTAGGGAGGAGTCCTTGAAGCTACAAAGATCATGGTGAATTGAACCAATATCCTGTGAACAACACCCCACCTCTTACTCCCAGCCGTTACCCCACAGGCTCGGGAGCACCAACAATTGAGGTGTGCTGTTCACCCAACCACTTGGGGATCCGCCCACTCCGTGTGAACTCCCCTTCCACCTTTCACCAGATCACCACCACGTAACTTCAGACAGGGAGACCCTAAACAGAGTCCCCCCCAAACCAAGTTCCAACAACTTCAAGGACTCTCTCCCCACCCCCTTGAGCCGCCACAACGAGGGCCCCATTGAAACCTCAATGGCCCGAGACCCCCTAAAACCGCAAAGCTATGGCCCTTTCAATACCTTCCTGAATACCCGAAGCCCAAATATCCGAACCAACAGCATTCAGATGAACCCCATCGGCCAACCAAAAATCCCCCTCACCCTTCTCCAAATCAAAATGCCGCACCGACACATTACCATTTCGAGCCATGAAAGAAGACACAGCCCTATTAACCTTTATCCTGGCCTTATTAATCTTAGCCAGGGACCTCATGTTCCGCCAGCGCCTGCGTGGAACAATTTCGGACCAAACCAAAATGACCCCCGGATATAACACCCATAACCGCAAGCAATCCTGCTTAATGTCTTTTACTAATTCACGGAAGGGGCGCACCGCGAGATCATTCCCCCCTACGTGGAGTACCAAAATATCAGGAGCACGGTCCAAGCGAGCGCAACCATGAATTTCAGGCAACACCCTCCTCCACTGCATTCCTCGAAAACCGAGCCATCGCACCACCACCATAGACCGGGGAAATCCCAGTTGCCGACCATCAGTCCTGACGTCAGCTCGCAACGCTCCCCAGTGAACGAAGGAATAACCGAAAATCCAAACCAGCAGGGGAGGGGCACCTGAAACGAGAAAACAATACTAAACATACCAAAAGAATACCCTCAAAACAACTCCAACCGTCACACGTCCCTCAACAGAAAAAACAACTCCCCCACCTCGAGAATCAAGGCCTAATATAACTCCTAAATCGATTAGACTTCCAACGCCCAATACGTTGTATTAATGACGCACCCAAACCCCTACCTGCCGCTTCGGTCGCCGCACCAATACGGAAAGAATGAGTCCCAAAACGAGAGTCATCCAGAGCCAACGCTCGAATGGACCTCTTGAAAATGGCATTAAACTGATACCTAGACAGGCTACCACCATCAGCATGGCACAATAATGAGCCCCCCAATCCGGGGCCCAACTCCCAAAAACGCTGCAAGCATAACACCGGACACATCGAATACCCCGGTACATTGCCCAACACTACCCGACGGCCCCTCCCCTCCTGATCCGTCTTAGATTTATGCAGCCAAAATTCTACTCCACCCGCCGTCAATAGCACATCTTTTGCCAACAAACCACCTACCGCCTGTCTATTACCCGAAACCAGCTCACCCACCCGCAAGGCCCCAAAAAATGCCAACGAAAAAGCTAAACGGCATAACAAAACTTCAAAACGAGAAGAACACATTGTATCCAAAATAAAACCCAAGCGCTCTAACAAAGCAAAGGATACTGGGCGCCTCGTATCACCAAGCTTCTTAGTTCAACGAAAACATTTCGCCGCCTGCTGTACCAAAAAGGTCTTTGACAAATCACAAGTCCCACGCAAACGAAAACCAAAATATAATGCTGCCAAAACCCGCGATACTTTAGCACAAGACCATACTTCCTTCGCTCCCTGCCCCAACCAAGCCAACAAGGCCCTTTGTTGATCCACCCCATCCCCCACGACTGGAATTGTCGCTACAAACTCTTCCCAATTACACCACACTGCCTGATAAGCCGCCCAAGTTTTTGGAGCCAACGACGCCTTAATCAGTGACTCTGCAGACCGTAAACCACCTTCCACAACTCCTCCGGGCAGGCTAGACCTTCGAACTCCGCTTCCAGGGCCAATGAGCGAAAACGATCCCACTGTAAACGAGAAAGAGAATCAGCTATATCATTCTTCACACCCGGCACGTGCGTCGCCGTCACGTGCGCATTCAATGTCAAACATAGCAAAACCAAACGTTGCAAAACTCGCACGACGGGAGGAGAGGATGCAGTCAGCCCATTAATTGCGCAAACGACTCCCATGTTATCACAATTGAACCGCACCCTACGATCCCGAAACTCCTGCCTACATAGGTGCACTGCCACAAGAATCGGAAAAATCTCCAACAATGTTATGTTGCGTACCAAGCCCTCTGACACCCACTCCTCAGGCCAGCGAGACGCACACCACTGTCCCCTGAAATAGGCTCCAAAACCAACACCGCCGGCCGCATCCGTAAACAACTCCAACACATCATTCCCAACAACCTCGGCCATGACCAATGAGTGCCCGTTATACCCTTTCTAGGAAGGAATCCCAAACAGCCAAGTCCGCCTTAAGTTTCCCAGACTACCGTATGAAGTGATGAGGGGCTTTAATCCCTGCCGTAGCGCTTGCCAGCCTACGTGAAAAAACTCGCCCCATCGGCATCACTCGACATGCGAAATTCAGCTTCCCTAACAACGACTGCAAATCCCGCAACGACAACTTCTTCAAACGGCGCGCTCTACCCACTTCAGCCCGCAAAGCCAACAACTTTTCCTCGGGCAGTCTGAACTCCCATGCCACCTTATCGATGACTATCCCCAGAAAACACAAACAAGTAGATAGACCCTCAGTCTTACCCGGCGCCAAAGGAACCCCAAAAAGCTCCGCCACCCACTCAACAGTTCTCAGAATCCCATGACAGCGCAAAGAGTTTGCTGGGCCCACACACAGGAAATCATCCAAGTAATGAATAACCGATTCACAACCGGACACTTCTCGCACCACCCACTCTAGAAAGGAACTAAAAGCCTCAAAATAAGAGCATGATAAAGAACACCCCATAGGTAAGCACCTGTCGACAAAGAACCCCCCTTCCCAAAAAAAACCCAGCAGCTTCAAGCTATCAGGATGTACCGGCAAAAAGACGAAAAGCCGATTCAATGTCGGTCTTAGCCATAAGGGCCCCTCGACCGCACTTCCTCACCCACTGCGCAGCCTCATCAAAAGAGAAATAAACGACCGAACAAATTTCAGGATCAATGCCATCGTTCACCGAGCTCCCACGCGGGTAAGAAAGATGCTGAATAAGCCGAAACTTGTTCGGCTCCTTCTTTGGAACAACGCCCAACAGGGAAACCACTAAATCCGAAAAAGGTGGCGACGAGAAAGGGCCCGCCATGCGACCCAACGAAACTTCTTTTGCCAATTTTTCCCCCACCACCTCCTTATGCAATAAGGCCGAACGCAAATTCCTAAGTACCCGCGGGATAACAAACGGGGGATGCGGGATGACAAAACCATCATTAAAACCATTATACAACAACGCCGCCTTCTGCTTATCCCTATATCTTTTTAGATAAGGGACCATCCTTTCCAGACTCACCGGAGTCTCTCCCTTGGGAATTACCACCCCAGATTTTGGCTTCCCTTTTTTAACCCCTTCACCCCCAAGGGTGGTTTGCACGTTAATGACCGGGCCAATTTTTACAATTCTGACCACTGTCTCTTTATGAGGTTATAACTCTGGAACGCTTCAACGGATCTTCGCAATTCTGAGAATGTTTTCTCGTGACATATTGTACTTCACGTTAGAAGTAAAATTTCTTTGATATAACTTGCGTTTATTTTTGAAAAAAAACGCAAATATGGCGAAAATTTTTAAAATTTTGCAATTTTCAAACTTTGAATTTTTATTCCCTTAAAACAGAGAAATATATCACACAAAATAGTTAAGAAATAACATTTCCCACATGTCTACTTTACATCAGCACAATTTTGGAACCAAAATTTTTTTTTGTTAGGAAGTTATAAGGGTTAAAAGTTGACCAGCGATTTCTCATTTTTACAACAAAATTTACAAAGCCATTTTTTTTAGGGACCACCTCTCATTTGAAGTCACTTTGAGGGGTCTATATGGCAGAAAATACCCAAAAGTGACACCATTCTAAAAACTGCACCCTCAAGGTACTCAAAACCACATTCAAGAAGATTATTAACCCTTCAGGTGCTTCACAGGAACTAAAGCAACGTGGAAGGAAAAAATGAATATTTAACTTTTTAGCCACAAAAATGATCTTTTACAAACTTTTTTTTTATTTTCACAAGGGTAAAAGGAGAAAATGGACAGATAAGGTTGTTATGCAATTTCTTCTGAGTACGCCAATACCCAATATGTGGGGGAAAACCACTGTTTGGGCACACGGCAGAGCTCGTAAGAGAAGGAGCGCCGTTTGACTTTTTCAAACTAAAATTGGCTGGAATTGAGATTGGACGCCATGTCGTGTTTGGAGAGCCCCTGATGCGCCTAAACAGTGGAAACCCCCCACAAGTGACACCATTTTGGAAACTAGACCCCCTAAGGTACTTATCTAGATCTGTTGTGAGCACTTTGAACCCCCAAGTGTTTCACAAAAGCTTATAATGCCTGGGTGTGAAAAAAAAACAAAACAATTTTCCACAAAAATGATTTTTTAGTCCCAAATTTTTGAATTTTCCCAAGGAAATTGGACCCCAAAAGTTGTTGTCCAATTTGTCCTGAGTACGCTGATACCCCATATGTGGGGGGGGGGGAAACTGTTTGGGTGCACGGCAGGGCTTGGAAAGGAAGTAGTAACGTTTTGGAATGCAGACGTTGATGGGGGTCATGTTCCGTTTGCAGTGCCCCAGATGAGCCTAAACAGTGGAAACCCCCCACAAGTGACCCCATTTTGGAAACTATACCCCTAAAGAACTTATCTAGATCTTTGGTGAGCACTTTGAACCCCCAAGTGCTTCACACTAGTTTATAATGCCTGGGCATGAAAATAAAAAAATCCTATTTTTTTCCCACAAAAATTATCTTTTAGTCACTAATTTTTTATTTTCTCAAGGGTAACAGGAGAAATTGGACCACATAAGTTGTTGTACAATTTGTCCTGAGTACGCTGATACCCCATATGTGGGGGGGAACCACTGTTTGGGCGCACGGCAGAGCTCGGAATGGAAGGAGCACCATTTGACTTTTTCCAACCAAAATTGGCTGGAATTGAGATTGGATGCCATGTTGCATTTGGAGAGCCCCTGATGTGCCTAAACAGTGGAAACCCCCACAAATGACCCCATTTTGGAAACTAGACCCCCTAAGGAAATTTTCTAGATCTTTGGTGAGCAATTTGAACCCCCAAGTGCTTCACACAAGTTTATAACGTAGAGCCGTAAAATTTAAAAATCATATTTTTTCCACAAAAATGATCTTTTCACCCAATTTTTATTTTTCCAAGGGTAACAAGACTCCAAAAGTTATTGTGCAATTTGTCCTGAGTGCGCTGATACCCCATATGTGGGGGTAAACCACTGTTTGGGTGCATGGCAGAGTTTGGAAGGGAAGGAGCGCCGTCTGACTTTTTCAACGCAGAATTGGCTGGACGCCATGTCGTGTTTGGAGAGCTCCTAATCTGCCTAAACAGTGGAAACCCCCATAAATGACGCCATTTTGGAAACTAGACCCCTCAAGGAACTTATCTAGATGTGTGGTGAGAACTTTTAACCCCCAGGTGTTTCACTAAAGTTTATAACGTACAGCCGTAAAATAAAAAATCTTTTTTTTTTTTACAAAAATGATTTTTTCGTCCCCAATATTTTATTTTCACAAGGGTAACAGAAGAAATTGGAACCCAAAAGTTGTTGTCCAATTTGTCCTGAGTACGCTGATACCCAATATGTGGGAGAAAACTACTGTATGGGCGCACGTCAGGGCTCGGAAGGGAAGTAGTGACGTTTTGGATTGCAGACTTTGATGGAATGGTCTGGGGGCGTCATGTCGCATTTGGAGAGCCCCTGATGCGCCTAAACAGTGGAAACCCCCCACAAGTGACCCCATTTTGGAAAATAGACCCCACAAGGAACTTGTCTAGATGTGTGGTGAGCACTTTGAACCCGAAGTGCTTCACAGAAGTTTATAACGCACAGCCGTAAAAATAAAAAATCCTTTTTTTTTTTTGCAAAAATGATTTTTTCGCCCCAATATTTTATTTTTTACAAGGGTAACAGGAGAAATTGGACCCCAAAAGTTGTTGTCCAATTTGTCCTGAGTACGCTGATATCCAATATGTGGGAGAAAACTACTGTATGGGTACACGTTGGGGCTCGGAAGGGAAGTAGTGACGTTTTGGATTGCAGACTTTGATGGAATGGTCTGGGGGCGTCATGTCGCATTTGGAGAGCCCCTGATGCGCCTAAACAGTGGAAACCCCCACAAGTGACCCCATTTTGGAAA
>JARQOD010010259.1:0-28032 GCA_033576555.1 Oophaga sylvatica | reverse complement strand
TGTGTATATATCTATTCTTTCTTTTGTGATTTAAATACTATTCTTTTGGATCCATTATATGTCAGTTTTGCAAGCCTGCGAGAAAATCTTGCAAGTTGGATGAAAATCGATGTTACAAGGTACACACACATGCGACTAAATCGCATCTTTGAAGGAAAATCGGATGCCAGGCGGATGTGTGATGTTTTCATTTTGTTCCGATAATCGACCGACTAAAACAGTCCGATTTTTTGTAGTTGTGTCTGACCCCGGCCTTAGGGTTATGGTTGGGATTAGGGTTAGGGGTGTGTTAGGGTTAGGTTTGTGGTTAGGGTTGGGACTAGGGTTAGGGGTGTGTTAGGGTTAGGGTTGGA
The DNA here is from genome assembly GCA_033576555.1 of Oophaga sylvatica. NCBI lineage: Eukaryota > Metazoa > Chordata > Amphibia > Anura > Dendrobatidae > Oophaga > Oophaga sylvatica. Next base: position 27,679 of record JARQOD010010259.1, on the reverse strand, counting down.
GTTAGAATTGGGGGGTTTCTGCTGTTTAGGCACATCAGGGGCTCTCCAAATGTGACATGGCGTCTGATCTCAATTCCAGCTAATTCTGCGTTGAAAAAGTCAAACGGTGCTCCTTCACTTCTGAGCTCTGCCATGCGCCCAAACACTAGTTTACCCCCGCATATGGGGTATCAGCGTACTCTGGACCACAAGAGTTATTGTGCAATTTGTCCTATTTCTTCTGTTACCCTTGGGAAAATAAAAAACTGGGGGCGACAAAATCATTTTTGTAAAAAAAAAATGATTTTTTTGTTTTTACGGCTGTATGTTATAAATTTTCTGTGAAGCACTTGGGGCTTCATAGCGCTCACCACACATCTAGATAAGTTCCTTGTGGGGTCTATTTTCCAAAATGGGGTCACTTGTGGGGGGTTTCCACTGTTTAGGCGCATCAGGGGCTCTCCAAATGCGACATGACGCCCCCAGACCATTCCATCAAAGTCTGCAAACCAAAACGTCACTACTTCCCTTCCGAGCCCAGAAGTGCACCCATACAGTCGTTTTCTCACACAGGTTGGGTATCAGCGTACTCAGGACAAATTGGACAACAACTTTTGGGGTCCAATTTCTCCTGTTACCCTTGTGAAAATAAAATATTGGGGGCGAAAAAGTCATTTTTGTAAAAAAAAAAAGATTTTTTATTTTTACGGCTGTACGTTATAAACTTCTGGGAAGCACTTCGGGGTTCAAAGTGCTCACCACACATCTAGATAAGTTCCTTGTGGGGTCTATTTTCCAAAATGGGGTCACTTGTGGGGGGTTTCCACTGTTTAGGCACATCAGGGGCTCTCCAAATGCGACATGACGCCCCCAGACCATTCCATGAAAGTCTGCAATCCAAAACGTCACTACTTCCCTTCGAGCCCCGAAGTGCACCCATACAGTAGTTTACTACCACATATTGGGCATCAGCGTACTCAGGACAAATTGGACAGCAACTTTTGGGGTCCAATTTCTCCTGTTACCCTTGTAAAAATAAAATATTGAGGGCAAAAAAATCATTTTTGTAAAAAAAAAAAAAAGATTTTTTTATTTTACGGCTGTACGTTATAAACTTCTGTGAAGCACTTTGGGGTTCAAAGTGCTCACCAGTCCACACATCTAGATAAGTTCCTTGAGGGGTCTAGTTTCCAAAATGGTGTCATTTGTGGGGGGTTTCCACTGTTTAGGCAGATCAGGAGCTCTCCAAACACGACATGGCATCCAGCCAATTCTGCGTTGAAAAAGTCAAACGGCGCTCCTTCCCTTCCAAACTCTGCCATGCACCCAAACAGTGGTTTACCCCCACATATGGGGTATCAGCGCACTCAGGACAAATTGCACAATAACTTTTGGAGTCTTGTTACCCTTGGGAAAATAAAAATTGGGGTGAAAAGATCAATTTTGTGGAAAAAATATGATTTTTTAATTTTACGGCTCTACGTTATAAACTTGTGTGAAGCACTTGGGGGTTCAAATTGCTCAGCAAAGATCTAGATAAGTTCCTTAGGGGGTCTAGTTTCCCAAATGGGGTCACTTGTGGGGGGTTTCCACTGTTTAGGCACATCAGGGACTCTCCAAATGCAACATGGCGTCCAATCTCAATTCCAGCCAATTTTGGTTGGAAACAGTCAAATGGTGCTCCTTCCATTCCGAGCTCTGCCCGTCGCCCAAACAGTGGTTCCCCCCACATATGGGGTATCAGCGTACTCAGGACAAATTGGACAACAACTTTTGAGGTCCAATTTCTCCTGTTACCTATGAGAAAATAAAAAATTAGTGACTAAGAGATAATTTTTGTGGGAAAAAAATAGGATTTTTTATTTTCATGCCCGGGCATTATAAACTTGTGTGAAGCACTTGGGGGTTCAAAGTGCTCACCAAAGATCTAGATAAGTTCCTTAGGGGGTCTAGCTTCCAAACTGGGGTCACTTGTGGGGGTTTCCACTGTTTAGGCTCATCTGGGGCAGTACAAACGGAAAATGACCCCCATCAATGTTTGCATTCCAAAATGTTACTGCTTCCTTTCCAAGCCCTGCCGTGCGCCCAAACAGTTCCCCCCCCCACATATGGGGTATCAGCGTACTCAGGACAAATTGGACAACAACTTTTGGGGTCCAATTTCCTTGGGAGAAATCAGAAATTTGGGACTAAAAAATCATTTTTGTGGAAAATTGTTTTTTTTTTTTCCACACCCAGGCATTATAAACTTTTGTGAAACACTTTGGCGTTCAAAGTGCTCACAACAGATCTAGATAAGTTCCTTAGGGGGTCTAGTTTCCTAAATGTGTCACTTGTGGGGGGTTTCCACTGTTTAGGCACATCAGAGGTTCTCCAAACACGACATGGCGTCCAATCTCAACTCCAGCCAATTTTAGTTTGAAAAAGTCAAACGGCGCTCCTTCCCTTACGAGCTCTGCCGTGTGCCCAAACAGTGGTTTTCCCCACATATGGGGTATTGGCGTACTCAGGAGAAATTGCATAACAACCTTATCTGTCCATTTTCTCCTTTTACCCTTGTCAAAATAAAAAAAAGTTTGTAAAAGATCATTTTTGTGGCTAAAAAGTTAAATATTAATTTTTTCCTTCCACGTTGCTTCAGCTCCTGTGAAGCACCTGAAGGGTTAATAATCTTCTTGAATGTGGTTTTGAGCACGTTGAGGGGTGCAGTTTTTTAATGGTGTCACTTTTTGGTATTTTCTGCTATATAGACCCGTCAAAGTGACTTCAAATGTGAGGTGGTCCCTAAAAAAATGGCTTTGTAAATTTTGTTGTAAAAATGAGAAATCACTGGTCAACTTTTAACCCTTATAATTTCCTAACAAAAAAAAATTTTGGTTCCAAAATTGTGCTGATGTAAAGTAGACATGTGGGAAATGTTATTTCTTAACTATTTTGTGTGACATATTGTGATGACATCTACTACATTTAGCAGCCTGTGTATAGCTGCGCTTTCCTTCCCCCCAGCCTGCACTCAGGCTTAGTGTAATCTGAGCTGCCAGCGCTGGAGTTTCCCTCCTCACCGCAGGGTCTGCATTGTCTGCCCATGTGCTTTTCCTCTCATAGACAATAATGGGAATTCATTCATTCGGACGCAGTGCAATGTGGGAGTATAATAAAAACACAAAAGTTACTGTTTTAAAACCTGTGTCCATCGGGCGTCGTTCCCGTGGTACTGGTGAACCCGTACCTCCAACAGAACCCGAGAAATGGAATTCTCTGATGCACCATGAACTATCTCACCCAAGTTTGGACTCATTTGAACCGTCATTTCAAAGTAAGATCATTGATAGGTCTGCCATTATTCGGCTAGAGTCCCCCGCTGAGTTATGGTCCTTATGACTTTCCAGAGCTTCAAACCATAACTTCTATCCCTGGGAGGTGGCCAGAAAACCATCCCCTTTTGTGAGGTCACCAGCCCACATGTATACGTCTGGCAGTGAGCCCCCCTTAGTCATTCCAAGCTGTGATGACGTGACTAACAGATCTGCAAATGACCTATGACGTGTGGCTCCTCCCCCAGCCTGTCTTGTCTGTAACTGCCATGTAAGTGATTTTCACCTTTAATCCTGTTTTATTTCTAACTGCATTGTACATAACTGTCTCAGCTTGTTACATCTTTTTAAAACTATAAGCACTGCCTGCATTTTTAGGAATAAACCTATAAATTTATTACCGTATATACTCGTGTATAAGCCGACCCGTGTATAAGCCGACCCCCCTAATTTTGCCACAAAAAACTGGGAAAAATTATTGACTCATGTATAAGCCGGGTGTATAAACTGCCCTCCTGCTCTGTGCTGCCCCCCTGCTCCTTGCTCCCCCATCCAGCTCTGTGCTCCCCCATTCTCCTCTGTACCCCCCGTCCTGCTCCGTCCTCTGCTGTGCCCTCCATCCTCCCTGTCCTGCTCCATGCTTCCCCCGTCCTCCTCCACGCTTCCCGTCCACCGATCTCCCCTCCTGCTCCATGCTTCCCCGTTCTCCGTTCTCCCTGTCCTCCTCTATGCTTCCCCGTCCTCCTCTATGCTTCCTCGTCCACCGATCTCCCCCCGTCCTGTTCCATGCTTCCCCGTCCTCCGTTCTCCCCTGTCCTCTCCCTGCTTCCCCGTCCTGCTCCAGCTTCCCCGTCCTCCTCTATGCTTCCCCGTCCACCGTTTCCCCCCCGTCCTGTTCCGTGCTCCTTGTCCTCTCCTCCATCATACTCACCCCTCCCCGTGGAATCGCTGAGCGTCCCTGCAATCCTGCGTTCTCCCCGTCTTCCTGCAGCTCTCTCCAGCACTGAGCGGTGATGTAATACCGCTCATTAAGGCCATGAATATGGAGGCGAAGCCCATGGGAGTGGCGTCGCGTCCATATTACATGACCTTAATGAGCGGGTATTACGTCACCGCTCAGTGCTGGAGAGAGCTGCAGGAAGACGGGGAGAGCTGCAGGATTGCAGGGACGCTCAGCGATGGCACGGGGAGGGGTGAGTATGATCCCAGCCACCGGCTCCTGCCGCGGCATCCCCTCCCCCGCTGGTTTCTGTCCTATGACTCGTATATAAGCCGAGGGGGCATTTTCAGCACGAAAAAAAGGTGCTGAAAATCTCGGCTTATACACGAGTATATACGGTAGTTTGTTTCTCCTGCTCTATAAACGAATTTGCACATGCCTGAAGTACTACGCTACTGTTTTGGGGTTGCTACGGACCCTCTTGATAAATTGTTCATTAAGTAAATCGTAGCTGGTGGCAGCTTAAAGAAGGGGTGTAAAGTGTTAACCTATTGGGTGGCGTCGGCAGTGACGGAGCGGGTTTTATAAGTGTATTGCCTGGCTGCGGCCCGGAGTAATTATAATTCCCTCACTGCAGCGTGCCCAATAGCCAGCACACATCCAAGTGGCCCGTCTGGCGACTAATTATCCTAGGTGCAGTTCCCTGACTGACCTGAGGGTAAGGGGGGCGCCAAAGAGCTGCAAGTTCCTAAGTGAAAGTGGGATAATTATAAATCCCTGCAGATTATTGGGTCGGACGGCAGCAGCCGTCGTGTGTGTGCGCGTTTTCGTCACATTTGCGGCACGGAGGGATCACACGCCGTGATACCCCGGGCTACCGTGTGGCGGACCGTGTGCACCGTTCCTCACATTGGTGGCACAGCGGTGGGATTATAGAGCATTAGTGATCTGGTTTGAGCAATCATTCCATTCACTAAAAAACTTGCACGGTTCTTCAGGGACCCTGCAACTAAAGTTTTGGAGAACAAGCTCAGTGTTTATTAGTCCTGAGACAATTGGGTGTACTTGCGGTTACCCCTGCCTTTCTCTTTGTTTTCTATCCTATCTTTTATTTGGCAAACATGGCTACAAGAGGAGCAAGTTGGTACGAAAAGCAGAGCAGGGACACTCTTGTGGGAATCTGCGTGTACCACGGCCTTGACCACAAGAACCAAACCAAAGCCCGACTGGTCCAGGCCCTGAAGGAACTGGACGAGCCTCAGAGCGTGGCGGGCGCAGGAGCCGGCCCAAGCCAAGGTGGTGCCGCAGGAGCAGAGGCCCAACCCCTGACTGCTTACACCCATGGCGGGTTGGACCCTTACTTGCAGGCGGCCCTGGCGGGACTCTCCGCTGACGACCAGGAAGGACGCCTGAAGCTGATCCAGCAAGCTCAAGAGAGAGCCGACCAGCAAGAGGCCAAACAGCGAGAGGCTGAGAGAGCCGATCGGGAAGCTCAGAGAGCCGAGCAGGAAGCTCAGAGAGCCCATGAACTGGAGCTGCTCAGACGAGGGGCAATGCCCTCCACAGCCCGGAGCGGTACACCCAGCAGCTCTCAGAGTCCGAAGCCCCGGCCGGAGCACTTTCCTGTGATGGAAAAGGACGGAGACTTGGACACTTTTCTGCGGGCCTTTGAGAAAGTCTGCAGACAGTACCAGCTGCCTGACAACCAATGGGCCAGGTACTTGACCCCCGGGCTAAAGGGCAAAGCTCTGGAGGCGTTTGCTTCCCTCACGTCAGATCAAGATGGTGACTATGAGGCCATCAAGCAGGCCCTGATCGCCAAGTACCAGCTAACCCCTGAGGTATACCGACAGAAGTTCCGGAACCTCCAACGTGGCCCACATGACAGCTATAGCGATGTGGTGCAAGGACTCAGGACCCACTTTGACCAGTGGATCCATGGACTGTCAGTTGACACCTTTGAGGAGCTGAGGGACCTGATGATCAAAGACCAGTTTCTGCATCTGTGCCCAGCTGAGGTCCGACAGTTCATCCTGGACCGAGAACTGGAGGACGCGTCATAACAGCATGGATCGCCGACAGCTATGAGGCCAACCGGAAACCCGAGGTGCGGAAGCCCGTCACCGCCCGCTGGGGAGGGGGTAAGCCTGCAACCAACCCCAGTGCCCCTGCAAGCCGTCCCTCTGGAGGCACTATCCCGTTTGCCAGCGCCAGGCCTACATCAGACCCCCGCCAGTGTTTCTCCTGCAAACGGACAGGACACATCAGCGCCACCTGTCCGGAGAGGCAGAAGAACCCCCCAGCCAAGGCCTCCGGCCCAACGCCTCTGTTCTTTTGGTGGGTGGTGTGGTGGGGAGGGTTGATGACAACGTGCAGCCCGTCCGCGTGGGGGCCCGTCTTGCTACAGGCCTCAAGGACACCGGGGCTGAACAAACCCTCATCCGACCCGAACTGGCGGCCCCTGAAGAGTTGATTCCGGGGAAAACCTTAACTGTCACCGGGATTGGGGGCGTCCACTACCCCTTGCCGATAGCCTGAGTTTTCATTGACTGGGGTGCCGGGAGAGGGGTGAAGGAAGTGGGGGTGTCCGACAACCTGCCCACTGATGTTTTATTGGGGACTGATCTGGGGAGGATGGTGGCGTACTATGTCCCTGACACCCTCCCCAATCTGATAATAAGGTTAACGTTAACCATGATGTTGATGTTGATGATGATGGGAAACTGAATGTGTTACCTGCCAATGCTTTGCGAAGTGATTATGCAACCGATAACCTTTCTTTCCCTAGGAATAATGCTGATAGTGATGTATCTGTGCCATCCGAACCTGCTAACCCTTTCACTGAAGTGGTAGATGTGTCCACAGGTACAGGAGCGTTCAGCCACGTCGCTCTGCGGAGTGAGACGGCTGAGGAACCCCTAGCAGGAGCAAGTGATAGTGCTCAAGGAAATGGGGAGGTACATGGGAACCGTGAGGAAGGTGACGCCATGACACTGACCAGTGCCACCGAGGAAGGTAACTGGCCCATAAGTAGCACTGCTCCTGAAGTGTTGGGGGTGGATGGGGAGGTAGAGCCCATAGCAGCGCAGGCTGATGGGTCTGTAGAAATCCCCGGGAAGACTGCATATGTAGCTGCTGTCACCCGCAGTCAGAGTGCCCGGATCGCAGGTAGCGCCCTGCCATCTGGACCCTCCTCCGCTACAGGAGAGACTGAACCAGAGGTGGACCCAGAGCCGGTCCCAGAGGGTCCCAGTGAGGAAGGAACCCTGACGTCACATCTGGCTGCCTCCAGCCAGGAGTTCCAGGCCGCTCTGCACTCAGATGCGAGCCTGGAGAACTTGAGGCACCTTGCCGAGACGCCCACCTCCGTGACTGATAAGGAGAGGGTGTTCTGGGAACGAGGAAGGTTGTACCGGGAGACAGTACCCGGAAATTCCCAAAAGGAGTGGTTGAGGGAAAAACAGCTGGTCGTCCCGCACCAGTTCCGAGGTGAGTTGTTGAAGATTGCCCATGAGATTCCCCTTGCTGGACACTTGGGGATCAGCAAAACTAAGGCACGGCTGTCTCAACACTTCTATTGGCCCAAGATGGGGGCATATGTGACTAACTACTGCCGCTCCTGTATCACCTGTCAAAGAGTGGGGAAGGCGGGGCCTGCTCTTAAGGCTCCCCTGATCCCGTTGCCAGTGATAGAGGAGCCTTTCCAGAGGATCGCGGTGGACATTGTGGGCCCGCTGGCCGTCCCCAGCAGCTCTGGAAAGCAATACATCCTTACTGTGGTAGACTACGCTACCCGGTACCCGGAGGCAGTAGCTCTGTCCTCAACTAGGGCAGATAAGGTGGCGGATGCACTGGTGACCATCTTTTCACGGGTAGGATTTCCCAGGGAGATGCTTACCGATCAAGGGACCCAATTTATGTTTCGCCTAATGAAGGCTCTCTGCAGCAAAATGCAGGTGACGCGTATGGTATCGAGTGTGTATCACCCACAGACCAATGGTTTGTGTGAGCGCTTTAACGGTACCCTCAAACAGATGCTCCGCATGCTGGTTGAGACCCAGGGACGCGATTAGGAGCGGTACCTCCCACACCTGCTATTTGCCTACAGAGAAGTCCCGCAGGCCTCGACGGGGTTCTCCCCCTTTGAGCTCCTGTATGGCAGGCGAGTCCGGGGACCCCTTGGGTTGATAAGAGAATCCTGGGAAGATGAGCCAAACCCCACGGAAGTGTCCATCGTGGATTATGTCATGCGCTTCCGCGACAAGATGCAGACCTTGACGCAGTTGGTGCATGACAACATGACGCAGGCTCAGGCTGACCAGAAGCACTGGTACGACCAGAACGCCCGGGAGCGGACCTACCAGGTGGGTCAAAAGGTGTGGGTGCTGGTCCCCGTACCAAAGGATAAGCTTCAGGCAGCCTGGGAAGGCCCGTACGTCGTGCACCAACGGCTCAACCCAGTCACCTACATGGTCACGCTTGACCACACTCGGGTAGGCGCAAGGCCTTTCACGTCAACATGATGAAGGCCCATCACGAACGTGAAGCCTGCGTCCTACCGGTCTGCAACCTGCCCGAGGATGGGGAGAGGATCCCCTCCTTGACATGCTGGCCCAAGCCAAGGCCAATGGGTCCATTGAGGACATGGAGGTAAATGCCTCGCTAACCGTCTCCCAGCGGTTGCAGTTGCTGACCACTCTGGAATCCTTTCGGGCCGTGTTCACTAACCAACCCGGAAGGACCAAGTTGGCAGTCCATGAGGTGGACACCGGGAATCACGCCCCGTTACGGTGGACACCTTATCGGATCTCTGAGGAGGTGCAGCAGATTATGCGCCAGGAGATCCATGAGATGTTGCAGCTGGGGGTGATCCGACAGTCCAAAAGCGCGTGGGCCTCACCTGTAGTTCTCGTGCCAAAAAAGGATCTGACCACCCGGTTCTGCGTGGACTACAGGGGGCTCAACGCCATCACTACCTCTGATGCGCACCCAATGCCACGCATCGAGGATCTGCTGGAGCGGTTGGCGAATGCCAAGTACATATCCATCATGGATTTAAGCCGGGGATACTGGCAGATTCCCCTGAGCCCTGCGGCGCAGGAGAAATCCGCCTTTATCACCCCTTTTGGACTGTACGAGTCCACGGTCATGCCTTTCGGCATGAAGAATGCCCCTGCCACTTTTCAGCGGATGGTCAACCACCTGCTTCAGGGACTGGAGGAGTACGCTGTGGCGTACCTGGACGACATTGCCGTCTTCAGTTCCACTTGGGAGGAACACCTTCAGCATCTCCAGGAGGTGCTCGAGCGTATTCACCAGGCAGGTCTGACCATCAAGCCGGGAAAATGCCAGATGGGCATGAGGGAGGTCCACTACCTGGGGTACCGGGTAGGCGGGGGTTCCATGAGTCCAGAGCCCGAGAAAGTGGACGCGATCGTGTCCTGGCCCACCCCCAGGACCAAAAAGCAGGTGAAGTCCTTCCTGGGCACTGCAGGGTACTATAGGCGTTTCGTACCGAACTATAGCGCCATTGCAAAACCCTTGACGGACCTCACCAAGGGCGGTATACCCCAAACAGTCAGCTGGACAGACGGCTGTGAGGCGGCATTCCGAGCTTTGAAAACAGCCCTGTGCAGCTCTCCAGTGTTGAAAGCCGTCGACAGCAGTCGGCCATTCCTGGTACAGACTGACGCCAGCGAATTTGGCCTCGGTGCTGTACTCAGCCACGTTGATTCGGGGAACCAGGAGCACCCTGTGTTGTACCTGAGCCGGAAACTTCTGCCGAGGGAAGTGGCATACTCCACCATCGAGAAGGAGTGCCTGGCCATGGTCTGGGCACTGCAACGTTTGCAGCCCTACCTGTACGGGCGCACCTTCAAGGTGGTCACCGACCACAACCCTCTGAGCTGGCTGCACACAGTGTCCGGAACCAATGGTAGGTTGTTACACTGGAGCCTTGCCCTACAGCAGTATGATTTTGCCGTACAACACAAGAAAGGCAGCGATCATGGGAATGCTGATGGGTTGTCACGACATGGCGAACCAGCTGAGGTGCGCATGGCGGATTACCGACAGGTCATGCCTCCGTAGCGCCCTCTAAGGGGGGGAGGTGTGATTACATCTACTACATTTAGCAGCCTGTGTATAGCTGCGCTTTCCTTCCCCCCAGCCTGCACTCAGGCTTAGTGTAATCTGAGCTGCCAGCGCTGGAGTTTCCCTCCTCACTGCAGGGGTCTGCATTGTCTGCCCATGTGCTTTTCCTCTCATAGACAATAATGGGAATTCATTCATACGGACGCAGTGCAATGTGGGAGTATAATAAAAACACGAAAGTTACTGTTTTAAAACCTGTGTCCACCGGGCGTCGTTTCCGTGGTACTGGTGAACCCGTACGTCCAACAGAACCCGAGAAATGGAATTCTCGGATGCACCATGAACTATCTCACCCAAGTTTGGACTCATTTGAACCGTCATTTCAAAGTAAGAGCATTGATAGGTCTGCCATTATTCGGCTAGAGTCCCCCGCTGAGTTATGGTCCTTATGACTTTCCAGAGCTTCAAACCATAACTTCTATCCCTGGGAGGTGGCCAGAAAACCATCCCCTTTTGTGAGGTCACCAGCCCACATGTATAAGTCTGGCAGTGAGCCCCCCTTAGTCATTCCAAGCTGTGATGACGTGACTAACAGATCTGCAAATAAACTATGACGTGTGGCTCCTCCCCCAGGCTGTCTTGTCTGAAACTGCCATGTAAGTTATTTTCACCTTTAATCCTGTTTTATTTCTAACTGCATTGTACATAACTGTCTCAGCTTGTTACATCTTTTTTAAACTATAAGCACTGCCTGTATTTTTAGGAATAAACCTATAAATTTATTAGTTTGTTTCTCCTGCTCTATAAACGAATTTGCACGTGCCTGAAGTACTACGCTACTGTTTTGGGGTTGCTACGGACCCTCTTGATAAATTGTTCATTAAGTAAATCATAGCTGGTGGCAGCTAAAAGAAGGGGTGTAAAGTGTTAACCTATTGGGTGGCGTCGGCAGTGATGGAGCGGGTTTTATAAGTGTATTGCCTGGCTGCGGCCCGGAGTAATTATAATTCCCTCACTGCAGCATGCCCAATAGCCAGCACACATCCAAGTGGCCCTCTGGCGACTAATTATCCTAGGTGCAGTTCCCTGACTGACCTGAGGGTAAGGGGGGCGCCAGAGAGCTGCAAGTTCCTAAGTGAAAGTGGGATAATTATAAATCCCTACAGATTATTGGGTCGGACGGCAGCAGCCGTCGTGTGTGTGCGCGTTTTCGTCACATTTGCGGCACGGAGGGATCACACGCCGTGATACCCCGGGCTACCGTGTGGCGGACCGTGTGCACCGTTCCTCACACATATTTCTCTGTTTTAAGGGAAAAAAAATTCAAAGTTTGAAAATTGCAACATTTTCAAAATTTTCACCATATTTGTGTTTTTTTCAAAAATAAACGCAAGTTGTATCGAAGAAATTATACTTCTAACGTGAAGTACAATATGTCACGAGAAAACAATCTCAGAATCGCGAAGATCCGTTGAAGCGTTCCAGAGTTATAACCTCATAAAGAGACAGTGGTCAGAATTGTAAAAATTGGCCCGGTCATTAACGTGCAAACCACCCTGGGGGTGAAGGGGTTAAACGAGCAAATCCTGGGTCCGAGGGCCAACACCCACGAATAGACTCATCAGGCCCCTCAGACTGGAACCGCAGGTTTGTGGGAGGAAGACCATACCTGTCCATCATACTGGACGGGATCGCAATCCCTGCCCTGCTAGACACTGGATCTCAGGTAACCATCATACCTGATGTTCTCTACAATAGATACTGGTCCATGGACGGTCTCCAACCCCCAGACCCTGACTTTGCAGTATACGCCTCTAATGGCCTCCCTCTTGACCTACTTGGGGCTAAAAATGTAGACGTAAAAGTGGGGAGAGTGGAGCTAAAGGATCAGGGACTTCTTGTAGTGAAGACTGTTAATGAGGAAAATGGGTTGAATGTGGTTTTGGGCACTAACATTATTAGTAACTGTTTGGAGGAGGTTGTGTTTTTACTCCAACAGCTTGCCGATATTGCCAGACCAAAGCAAAAGGGAGTGATCCAGAAGGAGATCCGGGCCCTGATGTGCCAGCAGCAAGTGAAACTGACCGGTGGTGAGATTGGTAATGTACGGGTGACAGACCCGAACCCCATTGTGATACCCCCAATGAGTGAAATGCTTATTTGGTGTAGAGCAGCAATAGGTCTGAGAGGACAGAACTACCAAGCAGTAGTAGAGCCCCATTGTTCAGAGCACAGACCTACACTCATGACAGCTAGAGGGGTAGTGGAGGTACATAATGGGAGGGTGCCAGTGCGTCTTCTCAACTGGGAGAGGAAGAAGTCAAATTACCACGTTATGCCACTGTTGCTAAGTTACATGCTGTAGATAACAACTCCATTCATCCGACGGAGCCCTTAACCTCCCCACAACCAGTGGAGGATAACGGTCCGACGACCCAGGTGGAGGATTGGTGTCAGCAGCTCCATGTCGGGACAGACACCACTTCAGCCCACCAGAAACAGGGAGTACATCGAGTAGTTCAGGAGTACGCACAGGTATTCAGCAAACACCCACTCGACTTTGGGACAATTAAGGGAGTGCAACACCATATCCCTACAGGCAATCATCCTCCCATTAAAGAGCGGTACAGGCCTATACCACCAGCACACTACCAGAAAGCCAAGGAGATGTTGCGTGATATGAAGGAAGCAGGGGTGATAAGGGATAGTTGTAGTCCCTGGGCAGCTCCCCTAGTCCTAGTCAGGAAAAAGGATGGAAGCATGAGAATGTGTGTAGATTACAGACAAGTAAATCGCATTACACATAAAGATGCATACCCATTACTACGCATTGAAGAATCCTTAGCTGCACTAAAGACTGTTAATTACTTTTCCACCCTTGACCTCACTAGTGGGTACTGGCAAGTGGCTGTGGCTGAGGAGGATCGGGAGAAGACGGCTTTCACCACCCCGATGGGACTCTGTGAGTTCGACAGAATGCCGTTTGGACTCAGCAGTGCCCCTGGAACGTTCCAGAGAGCTGCCTAGGACATCTCAACTTCGAAACTGTGTTACTGTACACCTGGACGACGTAATTGTGTACTCCAAGACGTATGAAGATCACTTGAAGCATCTGGCGGAGGTATTCGAGTCACTGTCCAAGTATGGGATGAAACTGAAGCCTTCAAAGTGCCATCTGCTCAAACAAAAGGTACAGTATCTGGGACATACTGTCAGCTCAGAAGGAGTCACGCCAGACCCCGAGAAGGTCACCGCCATCCAGAAATGGCCGGAGCCGAAGAACCTCAAGGAGGTGCGACAGTTCCTGGGACTGACAAGATACTACCGGAGATTTGTAAAGGACTACACTAAGAAAGCAGCGCCTCTGCAAGACCTCCTGGTGGGACAATCCCTCAAGAGCAGAAATTCTCGTTACACGGGGGTAAAGAACAGGCAGAAGCATTCAAGGAAATGAAGGAGATCCTGACAGGTGATGAGATCTTAGCCTACCCTGACTACAGCCAACCGTTCCTGCTGTATACTGATGCCAGCAACGAAGGATTGGGAGCTGTCCTCAGTCAGAAGCAAAATGGCCTGGAGAAAGTCATCGCCTATGCAAGCAGGAAGCTACGCCCGACCGAGAGGAACCCCGAGAACTATAGCAGCTTCAAGTTGGAGTTCCTGGCACTGGTCTTGGCTATCACGGAGAGGTTTAAGCACTACCTAGCCTCCAGCAAGTTCACTGCCTACACTGATAATAACCCCTTGACGCATCTTGAAACAGCTAGGCTGGGAGCCATGGAACAACGCTGGATGGCTCGGCTGTCAAACTACCAATTCACAATCAAGTACCGAGCGGGCCGCAAGAATGCCAACGCTGATGCCCTATCCAGGATGCCTCATGAATCTGACACAGAAGAAGAAGTGGATGATCTGGAAGAGATTGAACTACCTGCCTTTCACAGGAATGGGATGATCCACGAGCAACAAGCCTGCAGGAGGCAGCGTGGTAAGACGTTAAATCCTTTACCTCACCACAGCTGGAAGGAGACTCAGGACAGTGACCCAGTTGTCAGCCGAATCAAGGAGCTGATAACTCAAGAAGGTTCCTCCTTGGAGAAGGATGCGTCTCTACAAGCAAAGCAGCTGTGGAAGAGAGAAGCCGGCTGTTTATCTATCGTGAGAAGTTGTGCCGGAGGTACGTCAACCTAAGGACCCATGAGATGGTATGGCAGATAGTAGTCCCCAGAGCAGACATCCAGATGGTGTTGGAAGCCTACCACGGTCAAGCGGGACACTTTGGCTGGAAGAAGCTGGAGTCCCTGTTGAAGTGTCGTTTCTATTGGGTGGGAATGCGCAGCTCCATTGAGAGGTGGTGCCAGAACTGTGGACCCTGTGGCCTCAGAAGAAAAGACTACAGCAGTCAGAAGGCACCCCTGCAACCCATCAAGACGACTCGTCCCTTGGAGATCGTGGCCCTGGACCATGTCAAGTTGTCACCCAGCCGGTCAGGATACTCCTATGCCCTGACTATGGTGGATCACTACTCCAGGTTCCTGGTGGTCGCCCCTGTCAAAGATCTACGGCAGAGACAGCAGCAAAGACGTTCCAAGCGTATTTCTGCAGACCACATGGATATCCTGAGCAGGTGTTAACTGATCAAGGCCCAGCCTTTGAGGCCGAATTGTTCAAAGAGTTCTGTCACTTGTACGGGTGTAAGAAGATAAGAACCACACCGTACCACCCCCAAACCAATGGTCTCTGTGAGAAGATGAATCACATCGTCATTGACCTGCTGAAGACTGTACCACTCGAGGAGAGAAATCGGTGGCCAGACTTACTACCTGACCTGGTAGATCTGTACAATCACATACCTGTGAGTTCCACCAATTGCACCCCAGCCTATCTCATGCGGGCAAGACCAGGAAAGCTGCCCATGGATCTGGAGCTTGGTGTTGTAGAACCAGAAGCAGATGTGACTACTGAAGACAGGGACACCAACAGACAGGAACAGTACAGAAAAGTACAGGCCTGCGTTGAAGATAGTCTCAATCGAGTAATGAACAAATAAGAAGATCACTATAATAAAAGTGCGCCAGCTGAACCTTTCGCACCTGGTGAAGTCATGCTGAAAAGAAAGAGGAGGATACACAAACTCGACGATCAATGGGAAAGAGAGCCCTACATCGTACAGAATTCAAGGTTTGACAACAAGAAAACGTGTATAATTAGCAAAGATGGAGGAAGAACGACTACAACTGTATCAGAGATCACCTAAAGTTGTGTCCGGATCTGTTAAAGCTTCAAGAGGAAGAACCTGTTGTCAATAAGGAAGAGCGTGATGAAGCAGTCATACATACAGACTTAGGAGATTTCCCCGCGGATTGGCCCCCGAATTGGAGAAGCTGTAATCGTTCCCGTGACTACAATTCTATCAACCACAAGGAGAACCTCTACATCCAGTTGAGCCGGTTGTTGCAGTAGAGTCAGTTCCAGAGGAACCTGCTCCAGCAGAACACCAAGAAGTGGAATCCCAAGAAGCAGATTCTCAAGAAGCTGAATCTCAGGAAGAAGAATCCCCTGTCGAGACAGAGCCAGTTCACCCAGCTGGAAGCATACTTGCCAGATCCCGAGAGAGGTTAAGGCAGTACTACAACCTACCTGCACGCAGGACAAACAGGTTAACTGACACCTCACCTACCACTACACCACGTAGGTCAGTACGCATAACAAGGGGACAATTACCTGTTAGGTACAGAGAGTAGGACCTAACCAATGTAAATAATTGTCTAGAGTCATTGTACATAAATGTAAATATGTTGCTTATAATATGCCTGAATATACCGTTATTTATTTATCTGTTCCCCTTTTTGATACTGGAACAAGTGGAATGGACATTATTTTTACTTGTTCCCTCTACCCCTTTGAGCATCCTTTTTCCAAAAGAGACTGGGACTTTTATGGTTGCTCATTTCCTCATTGTGCTAATGTATATAGTTATTCATTCATCTGTTATGCAACATAGAATCATAGAATCATAGAATGGTAGAGTTGGAAGGGACCTCCTGGGCCTTCTGGTCCAACCCCCTGCTCAAAGCAGGATTCTCTAAATCATCCCAGACAGATGTCTATCCAGCCTCTGTTTGAAGACTTCCATTGAAGGAGAACTCACCACCTCTTGTGGCAGCCTGTTCCACTCATTGATCACCCTAACTGTCAAAAAGTTTTTTCTAATATCTAATCTGTGTCTCCTCCCATTCAGTTTCATCCCATTGCTTCTAGTCTTTCCTTGCGCAAATGAGAATAAAGATAATCCTTCTACAATGTGACAGCCCTTGAGATATTAGTAGACAGCTATTAAGTCTCCTCTCAGTCTTCTTTTTTGCAAGCTAAACATTCCCAAATCCTGCAACCGTTCCTCATAGGACATGGTTTGCAGACCGGTCACCATTCTGGTGGCTCTTCTCTGAACTTGCTCCAGTTTGTTGATGTCTTTTTTAAAATGTGGTGCCCAAAACTGGACACAGTATTCCAGATGAGGTCTGACCAAAGAGGAGTAGAGGGCAATAATGACCTCACGTGATCTAGACTGTATGCTTCTGTTGATACATCCTAGAATTGCATTTGCCTTTTTTGCTGCTGCATCACACTGTTGACTCATGTTAAGTCTGTGATCAATTAGTATACCCAAGTCTTTTTCACATGTGCTGTTACTTAGCCCTATTCCTCCCATTTTGTATATGCTTTTTTCATTTTTATTGCCCAGATGTAGTACTTTGCATTTTTCCCTGTTAAAATCCATTCTGTTAGTTGCTGCCCACTGCTCCAGTTTATGTATATCTTTTTGAATCCTCTCTCTCTCTTCTCTAGTATTAGCTACCCCTCCTAGCTTTGTGTCATCAGCAAATTTGATCAGTTTACCCTCAATTCCTTCATCTAAATCATTGATAAAGATGTTGAACAATACAGGGCCCAAAACAGAGCCTTGTGGTACCCCACTTGAGACATTCTTCCAACTGGATGTGCAGCCATTTACAACCACTCTTTGGGTCCGATCACTAAGCCAGTTATGAATCCACCTAACAGTTGCCTTGTCCATTCCATACTTAGTCATTTTTTCAATAAGGATTGTGTGAGATACTTTGTCAAATGCTTTGCTGAAGTCAAGATATACTATATCTACAGCATTTCCCTGATCCACCCAGTCAGTGATTCTGTCATAGAAGGAAATTAAGTTAGTCTGACATGACTTATTAGTTACAAACCCATGCTGACTCTGTTTAATCACTTCATTCTTATCCAGGTACTTGCATACATGTTCTTTAATAATTTGTTCAAAGATCTTTCCTGGTATAGAAGTCAGACTCACCGGCCTGTAGTTCCCTGGGTCCACCTTCTTCCCCTTTTTGAAGATAGGAACAACATTTGCTCTTCTCCAGTCTTCTGGGACTTCTCCTGTTCTCCAAGAATTTTCAAAGATTATGGACAGTGGTTCAAGAATTTCTTCTGCTATCTCCTTCAGTACTCTGGGGTGTAATTCATCTGGACCTGGAGACTTGAATTCATTTAGGTTAGCTAAGTGTTTCCTCACTGTCTTTCTGTTTATAGATATCCTGGATTCTTCTATTCCTTTAATAGGACAGTGAAGATCAGTTGATGTTACATTTCCTTTCTGAGAAAAAACAGATGCAAAATAGGAATTTAAAAGTTCAGCCTTCTCAACATCCTGACTTACCATTTCATCATTTTCATCCTGTAAAAATCCTATAGCATCTTTGACTTTTCTTTTACTTTTGACGTATCCCCAAAATCCTTTTTTGTTGCTTTTGACGTCACTTGCAAGCCTTAATTCATTGTCAGCTTTAGATAATCTGATTTGTGCCCTGCAGGTTCTGCAGACGGCATTATATTCTTCTTTAGATATGCCTCCCTCTTTCCATTTGATAAACATTTCTTTCTTCCTTTTTAGCATGTGTTTAAGTTCTATGTTCATCCATCCTGGTTTCCTTAAATGCTTCCCATTCTTCCCTCTTTTCGGAATTGTTAACGATTGTGCTTTGAGAATCTCATTTTTCAAGATTTTCCATCCTTCCTGGACATTTTTGTCCTTAAGGATATCCAGCCATTGGATCCCTCCAATTCTCTTTCTGAGTTCCTTAAAATCTGCCTTTCTGAAATCTAACCTTGACGTCTGAGTCTTCACAGGTCTTCCTCCTCTTGTTATCCAAAATTCTAAAATAGCATGGTCGCTACCTCCTAGAGTCCCAGCCACTCTTACCTCCTCCACCATTTCCTCCCTGTTTATGAGGATTAGATCCAAGGTAGCAGATCCCCTTGTTTTCTCCATTACCTTTTGGAAGATAAAGTTGTCAGCAAGAGAGGATAAGAATTTCCTGGACCTGTTAGTTTTGCCTGAGAGAGATTCCCAACAAATGTCTGGATAGTTGAAATCTCCCATGACCACTATGTCATATTTTTTTGAGAACTTGGCCATTTGATGCATAAAGAGTTCCTCCATATCTTCAGCTTGCACAGGCGGCCTGTAGTAAATGCCTACAATGGTGTCCTTTCCATTGTTCTGTCCTTGTATTCTTACCCAAACAGTTTCCACAGAACTCCCAGTCTCTGAAGCGTCAATCTCTGTGCAGATATACGCTTTTCTAACATACAATGCAACACCTCCTCCTCGTTTATCAAGTCTGTTTCTTGCAAATAAGTTGTATCCTTCTAGCCTTGTATTCCAATCATGTGTATTCGTCCCACCAAGTCTCAGTGATTCCAATGACATCATATTTCTTCTCCTGCATTAGTAGCTCCAGTTCTCCTTGTTTGTTGCCCATGCTTTGTGCATTGTATAGAAACACTTTAGTTTGTGATTGGTTTCTCTTCTTCAATATTTTTATTATGTAATTTTTTTTGTCTTTGTTCTTCCCCTTCTCTTCTAATAGCAGAAATCTCAATAGTATTTGTCAAGTGTATGGCTTTTGCTGGCGTTTTGCTTCCCTTCCCACATTGTTCTAGTTTAAAGCTCTCCTGATGAGTGTAGCAGCTTAAGATCCTCACCTCCCGTAAGGGAAGAGTTAATTTATACAATGTTTATTGTTCTCTGTTTTTGTATTTCAGCCCCGGAGTGCTGAGTTTTACTAGGGGGGAATGTGGAGCCCAGCTGCGACTGGATCCATATCTTCCAGAAGGGTGCACTGAAAGAATACACCACTAGAGGTCATTATACACATTCACACACGTTCACCTATCCCAAAGACCACCAGAGGGAGCTGTTTTAGACATATAAAAGAGGGTGAACACAGGAAACATCAAGGCATTCAGTCAGTAGAAGCCATTCAAGCCAGTCACCTCAGAGAGTGTAGAAGGTGAGAGCACTGAGCTCGGTTTGTGCAGACTAGCTCACTGAGCGTTCTGAGGAGAGAGAGAGACTGCAGAGCCATTCAGTTCAAGAGAGAGTGGAGGCCAGTACAAGTGGAACCGAAGCCACTCCAGCCTGGTCAGAACTGAGCCAACTGAGTGCCGCTCAGTGAGAGAAGCGTGCCGACGCTTAAAGAGCGGCAAGAGGCAGCCCACCAACTGCCAGTGTGTGATCGTGTGAGGGCCCGGGTAGGCCGAAGGCGAGTGGAAAGAGCAGTAACGGAGGTAGAAAAGCCTTTACAGCTTACCTCAGCAAGTATTGACCGGACACCGGGGTCCGAGCCTATAGGGATCTCCACGACCCATTAGGAGAACACCGGAGTTCCTGGAGGACTACAAGTCCCAGGAGTACCTCAGAGCTGATACGTAACTGGGCCAGGAGGACGGAGTCCAGCCGTGCACGGCAAATAGAGACTGTGTACTTCAAGAAAGGGTCCAACCACAAGGTCAGCCAGGTGCAAGACGGAGACCAAGTTAGGCCTAGCTACAAGCAGGTCAGGACTTTATCACATAAAGGCAAGGAACAGGAGGCCACACACCTACTCAGTGGAGGAATCTGGATGTGCACCCTTCACCCTACAGTGCTCCGGGGAGTGCCTGCAACATCTTCAGTAAAGGTACCAAAGTGACTAGTGTGTGTGTCTACCTTATTACCTCTCACTGCCGGGTCCCCGTCCGTCCTGCACCCTGCACATCTATCTGCCCTGAAGGACTCAGCCTTACTTGTGGAAGGCTTAACATCTAGCTGCACAATATTAACCCTTCAGTGGATCTGCACAGCAGCGCTGGTCACCCTGACCAGGAACCACAAGTGGCGTCACGAATCCCCATACCAATATTCAATTCACCTGTAAATATCCCACATTAAAGAATGAGCACCAGAGCCACGGACTGAGCTGTGTCGCCGTGACATCCCATAGTAGTCTACAGGCTCAGATCCGAGTTCCCATTGCTCTGGAGGGCGACTCACCAGCAAATCCAGAAGGGCGGAGCAGGACTAAATAGGCCACAACGGTCATGTGACCAGCAAGATAGAAAAAACCTAACAGGAGAGTTCTAACAGTACTCCCCCTTCTAAGAGGATCCTCCGGATCCCCTAGGCCCAGGCTTACCCGGAAACCTCTTGTGAAACGCTCTGACAAGTCTGGACGCAGAAACATCATCCGCCCTCACCCATGAGTTATCCTCGGGTCCAAAACCCTTCCAAGCGACGAGATACTGCAAACTCCCTCTATAACATCTAGAATTTAGGATGCGGGAAATTTCATATTCCCCGTCCTCCACCACCGGGGGAACAGTGGCGAGGCGTCTCCATCCGACACATCAGCTCTTTTCAACAGAGAAACATGAAACACTGGATTAATCTTCCAGGAGGTAGGAACCTCCAACCTAACAGCAGATTGGTTAACAACCTGAAGCACCTTAAAGGGCCCTACAAACTTGGGACCAAATTTTTTAGAAGGAATCCTCAACCTCAGATTCTTAGAGGACAACCAAACCATGTCACCAATAGCAAACAAAACCTCTTGACGTTTCCTATCAAAGTATCTTTTAGATTTTCTGTTAGCCTCCTGAAGATTACCACGCACATCCGTCCAAACTCTCTCCAAATCACCAGAAAAATTCTCCTCATCAGGCACGGCTGATACCAATTTGGAGAATGACCCAAACGACGGATGTCTCCCATTACAACAAAAAAAAGGCGAACAACCAGCAGAAGAGGATGTATGGTTGTTAAGAGCGAATTCAGCAAGTGGCAGAAACTCCGACCACCCCTCTTGATTGTCTGCCACAAAACAACGCAAGAACTGCTCAACATCCTGGTTTTTCCTTTCTGTCTGGCCATTAGACTCAGGATGATATCCGGATGAAAACGACAAATGAACTCCCAACCTGTCACAAAAGGCGCGCCAAAAACGAGCCACGAACTGAGGTCCCCTATCAGAAACAATGTCAGTAGGAACGCCATGTAGTCTGACAATTTCCTTGACAAAGGCCTTAGCGAGAGTCTTAGCGCAGGGCAGTTTGATGAAAGGAACCAAGTGACACATCTTGCTAAAACGGTCCACGACCACCCAGATGACAGTGAAACCCTCAGAGGGGAAGGTCAGTAATAAAGTCCATAGCCAAATGTGTCCAAGGTGCACTAGGGATCTCCAGAGGGCAAAGCAACCCCGCAGCAGGAGTATGTGAAGACTTAGATCTAGCACACACAGTGCATTGACACACCCACTTAATGACTTCCTTCTGCCATCCAGGCCACCAAAAACTGCGACCCACAAGTCTCTTGGTCTCAGAGATTCCAGGATGACCTGCCAACCGAGACTCATGACACTCAACAAACAAATCTCTCCTAAAGGTCCCAGGCACAAACAACCTCCCATGGGAGTGTTAGATGGGGCATTCTCCTGTGCTTTAAGAATCTCATCTTCCAACACAGAGTCCAAAGCAGCAATCACAACCCTTCTTGTAAAATGTTCTCCTCCTCCTCAACACCAACCATGGGAGAAAAGCTGCGAGACAAAGCATCGCTTTAACATTCTTACCTGGGATGTAAGTAACGGAAAAATTAAACCGCGATAAAAACAGTGCCCACCTAGCCTGACGGGCATTCAAGCGCTTGGCAGCATCAAGATAGATCAGATTTTTATGATCAGTGAAAACCTGAACGGGAAATTCAGCATCTTCCAAGAGATGCCGCCAGTGTTCAAATGCGAGTTTAATGGCCAACAATTCCCGATTACCAATATCATAATTCAGTTCAGTCTCAGAAAATTTTTTTGAAAAAAAGGCACAGGGATGTACTCCATCCGTGTTTTCCTGAGACAACACCGCGCCGACCCCCACAGAAGAAGCATCAACCTCAACCAAAAACGGTTTAGTCACATCAGGCTGCGTAAGGATGGGAGCAGAGCTGAACTTCTCCTTTAAAAACACAAAAGCCTCAATGGCCTCAGTAGTCCACTGAACCGCATTAGCACCTTTCCTGGTGAGATCGGTCAGTGGTTTGACAATAATAGAAAAATTTTTAATGAATTTTCTATAATAATTGGCGAAACCCAAAAACCTCTGTAACAATTTCAAACCAATAGGTCTAGGCCAATCCTGCACAGCTTGCACTTTCACTGGGTCCATCTCAAAACCTTCGCTGGAGATAATGTAGCCAAAAAACTAATTCTCTGTACAGCGAACTCACATTTCTCCAGCTTAGCAAAAAGCGAATTGTCACTCAATAACTGTAATACCTCACGTACACTCCGCCAATGAGACTCCAGATCCGGCGAATAAATCAAAATGTCATCCAAATACACAACCACATTTTGCGATCAAAGGTCTAACGATGTCATTAATAAGATTCTGAAAAAATGCCGGAGCACTGGAAAGTCCAAAAGGCATAACCAGATTCTCAAAATGACCCACAGGAGTGTTAAACGCAGTCTTCCATTCATCCCCCTCCTTCATGCGCAACAAATTGTTTGCCCCCGAAGATCAATTTTAGAGAACCACTTGGCCCCCGCTAACTGGTTAAACAAATCAGGAATCAATGGCAGTGGGTAAGGATTGCGTACCGTAATTTTATTAATCTCACGAAAGTCCAGACAAGGACGTAAACCGCCGTCCTTTTTTTAACAAAAAAAAATCCAACCGCCACAGGAGATTTGGAAGGCCTAATGTGACCGGCGGCCAAGCTTGTCTGTATGTATTCCTCCAAAGCCTTTCTCTCAGGAATAGTCAAATTAAATAAACGACTTTTAGGAAGAGTCGCTCCAGGACAAATTCAATAGTACAATCATAGTCTCTATGGGGAGGTAAAATCTGCGACTCCTTCTCAGAAAAAACTTTCCAAAAATCCTGAATAGGTACAGGTATTCCCCTTTAACCACAACAGCAATACGCCCGTTACAGCACTTGTCATAACACTGAGAGCTCCAGGACTTAATTTCATTGGTAGACCAATCCAATACAGGATTGTGCAATTTTAACCAGGGTAACCCCAAAATCACCGGAGAAGGCAAATTATTCAAAACTACCAAATCCAAATTCTCTTGGTGAACACCATTAATAGTAAGGGGAAATTCACAGACCTTGTGAGTAACATTCTTCAAGGGAGACCCATCAACAGAAACCACGGCAATAGGGATAACAAAGGTTTGGGTTTTAATTTAAGCTTTTCCAAGAATCCCCCAACAATCACATTCAGAGTTGACCCACAATCGACAAATACCCGAAAATCCATTAATTCTTCCTGAGCAGCAGTAGTGGAAGAAAGAAAGACGCCCTTAGTATTTAAACAGGCTATACGGGCGGAACTGACCTTTTTTTTTTTCTTTGTTCATACGAAGCACACAGTTCTTAATAAAATGGTCAGATTTGCCGCAATAAAAGCACAAACCTTCAGAAAACCTGCGGTCTTTTTCCTGAGAGCGGGGTGCCATCGCTCCAATCTCCATCGGCTCTCCAATGTCAGTACAGACCCTCTCAAGACTTGGAGATGACATGGCAGAGGATTTACTCTCATTAACCCTTGCACGCAGTCTCCTATCCACCCGGATAGCTAATTGCATAGCCTCTTGCAAGTTACCAGGTATGGGATAAGCAATCAGCAAATCTTTAACCCTTTCACTTAGCCCTGCAAGAAACAAACTTTTCAAAGCTGAATCATTCCACCCCACCTGAGTAGACCACCGTCGGAAGTGAGTACAATATTTTTCCACATTACCTGATCCCTGCCTCAAACGTCTCAATTCTGTCTCAGCTGATGAGACACGATCAGGATCGTCATACAATAACCCCAAAGCAGAAAAAAAACTATCCACTGATCTAAAGCATGGATCACTAGGTTGCAGAGAAAAAGCCCACTCCTGAGGTTCTTTGCGCAAAAGTGACATTATGAACCCTATGCGCTGTGATTCATCACCAGAGGATCTGGTTCTCAAACGAAAATACAACAAGCAAGCATTTTTAAAAGAAAAAAAATCTTGTTCACCAAAAAATAAATCAGGCAAACGTACCTTTGGCTCCATAAAATGTGCTCCAGAACAGCTACTCACTGTTGCTGAAGCTAGGACACCTCCAGAGAGAGTCCCTGCAGGCGTTGAGCCAATTCCTGAACCGACACCATAATGGAAACTGGTAATCTTTCCTTAGAGATATTTTTGGGCTGGACTTACTGTTATGTTCTGCTACAAGCACTAAGGAAAGAAGGGAGGTCTGTCCCTACAATAGAACTAAGCTCAATCCCTACGATGTAACGGGGAACCTGATCCTGCGATTAGACCCGCTAAAGTCCTCAGCTAGTCTGAACGAAGACCTATAGATGCGAGGAAGGGGTCCCTACAAGCACTAGGGACTGGGATAAAAGATGGACACCTCCTAACAGAAGTTGTAGCAGTAAAAAGAAAAACAAAACAACATAGAATATAGAGGTCTGAAGACCAAGCAAAACTATTTGAGTAAGGTAACAAAGCAACCGGCTAGCTTAAGAGTACAAATTACAATGAAGTCCAGCAAAGCCAGAAGGGCGGAGCAGGACTAAATAGGCCACAACGGTCATGTGACCAGCAAGATAGAAAAAACCTAACAGGAGAGTTCTAACAGCAGCAGCCACAGCGCGCGCGGAAGCAGTCAGTTTTGGCGGGAACAGGCAGCGCACAGCAGGGGGACAAGAGTACTCCGTCCCTAGAGCACCGGTATTGCACAGGCCTACGTCCATGCATTCCCGACGTCACTAGCGGGGACCAGAGAGAGGGACATGCAGGGTGCCTGGTGGTTACCAAGGTGCAAGATACCATATGCTCAGCGCCCGTGAGCACAGCTCCCATGCAGCCTAAGAGAGACCGGGTGTGGGAAAGACGTTTGAGCCCTGATTTGCCAGTGTACATTTGCCGGGCTACGTTGGACCCGGGCAGTGCTGTGGCCTGTACAACCTCGGCAGCATCAACTTATGGACTAGCGGCCCAGCGGAAGGTGCCAGAGACCGACCGCTGCTGCCAGAAGACGAATCATTGTTACTCCCAGGACCTCATTAGTCGAGCACTGCGCCCGCCGTTGTTGGCGCTATGATCTGCTCAGCAACATTCACGGCTTGCGGAAGCGCTTGTGGGTTAATCCGCGTATGTCCTTTTTGGAAGTTGGGGTGGAAGCGTGCACGTAAGCAGAAGCAGAGGATGACAATCCTGATGGGGAAGGTCCAGAGGAGGAGAGGTATCTGCTTCGCTGGCAACTGAACCAAGTTGGGTGAGAGAGCTCCGGAAAGAAATCCAGGACATGTTAGAGGAATGGTCCGACTTACAGAAGAAACCTTCAGTACCCCTGGACCCCTCCGGAGGCAGAACTGATCCCGAACCTCACCAGGAAACAAGACAGCCTCACGCAGAAAGGTGGCCGACCTGTTTCGCCTGTGGGGACACTGGACAGTATGCCAGAGAATGCGTGCAATGGGGAAGATCCCTCAACCGCCGTCCGTTAAACTAGTGGGCTCCATGGTGGGAGGACGCCGCCCAGAGCCTGAGTGTCCAAGAAGGAGAGAAAGAAGTCCCACAAGTTTAGTTTCCTTGAGTGCTCTTTTTTGGGCCGAAATGGATGGTCGGGCTGTCCGCTGTTTAGTTAATACCGGCTCTCAAGTAACCACTATGCCCTAGACTTATTTCAGATGTCATTTCCCCGAGACGATGCGGCCTGAATGGGGCCCAGTGATCAAATTGACAGCTGCCAATCAATTGCCCATCCCGGTCGCAGTGGTGGTCTGGATGCAAATCCCTGTGTGCGGCAAAGATGTGGGCCGGAAAGGAGTCGTGTTGACCCTGGCCATGGCCCCACTGTGACTTTAGGAATGAATGTACTGAAAAACTTGGAAACATCCTGGTCAGTGAGTCGGCAGATGTATTTCTGAATTGATGGAGTCCTCACACCCCACAGAGAAAAGTGTTCCAACAGTTGATACGGGTGGCCCAGGCCCAAGAGACATCGAATGAAGGGAAAACATTGGGCAAGGTGGTCGTTCCGGCCGCTGCCAACCTCATTTTACCACCAGGTCAGACTGTGCTCACTCTGCCCATCCGAGCCTGTACCCTTCTTGAAGGAGTAGAAGTACAGATAGAGCCAGCTTTAATGGATCAATTACCTCCAGGGCTACATGGTGCATGGACGTTAGCCACTGTCCACGATGGTAATGTACCCGTGAAATGTGTCAACCTTTGGAGAGGACAATCTCACGCTCTCGCCCAAGAGTGAAGTAGCACAGATAGTGGATATGCTGGAAGAGTTGATACCACCAGAGGCCGTTCAGTTGGCAGTGAAATGGGGGATCCCTGGACAGTGGCTGTAACAGTTTCCTCCGAACCACCATCTAACCACCTAAAATAAGGACGCCAAATCCTGGAGCAGATGTGGGCCGAACTAATAGAACTCTCACCACAACAGGTACAACAAGTGGAAGAGGTCTTAGAGCAGGGTTCCCCAACTCCGGTCCTCAAGAGCCACCAACAGGTCATGTTTTCAGGTTTTCCTCAGTATTGCAAAGGTGTTTGAATTTTTGCCTGTCCAGGTGATGCAATTATCACCTCGGCAATACTAAGGAAATCCTGAAAACTTGACCTGTTGGTGGCTCTTGAGGACCAGAGTTGGGGAACACTGTCCTAGAGCAATACCAGAACGTTTTTGCTCATCATGACGATGACTTCGGGTGTACCACAGTCATCACCCATGAGATTCCAATGAGGAACACCACACCCATTCGAGAACGATATCGACAAATCCCACCATAAATGTACCAGGAGGTGAAAGAGATGTTGGTGCATATGCTCCAGAGTGGCAGAGTGGGGTCATCCGAGAGTGTCAAAGTCCATGGGTTGCTCCCATCATCCTACTAAGGAAGAAGGACGGGACTCTGCGCTTCTGTGTAGACTACCAGAAACTGAAAGCCTGCACCATGTGAGACTCGTATCCACTA
>JARQOD010010258.1:0-28044 GCA_033576555.1 Oophaga sylvatica | reverse complement strand
TGTGTAGCCTGCTGTGTCTGTCTGCATCTCCTGCTAACAGATAAGACATATTTTTCTTTTTGTTTTTGTGCTTGATTTTTGCATTTTGTCCTGCACTTCTGTGGGGGCCTTCAGGGTCCCCTCCGGGGCTTTTGCCCTCTCAGTTTAGTTCAGCCACTGATGTTTGTACATTTGCTTTTTCCAGTTTTTTCTGTGGCTGCTGTTTTGATTTTGTTACACCAGAGAACTAATTTAGGTGGTAGAGGTCGTGTGATCTCAGGTGTTTTTGAAATTAGTAGAGTTGGTGCTTTTCAGGGTTTTTTGGGATTGCAGTAAGTGCCCTTCCTATCCTTTTCTATTTAGGTAGTTTGGGCGCCAACGTTTGCTCATACTATTTTCTGTCTGTGTCAGTATTTCTTCTTGTCTAACCGCCATTACATGTTTGGGGGCTTTCTATGTTCTTTGGGGATCTGCTCCGGGCAGATAGCTTTCCTCTTTCTATCTTTAGGTGTAGTTAGTTTCTCAGGCTGTGACGAGGCGTCTAGGACCAACGTAGGAACGCTCCACGGCTGCCTCTAGTTGTGGTGGTTAGTCAGGGTACTGCAATCTCATAGATTCCAACTGCTCTGGTGTATTGCCTTTTTACCTGCACTCCTCAGCTACCGAAACATAACAGCACGCCTTTCGAGGTAGTCTCATAAAAAATATCTGCGTGATCCTGTGGACCTCGGGCATCTAACAGTGCGACTCCCGAGTCAGTGATGGCTCGGGGACCTGAGATATAGACATTGGGTCACCGTGGAGGGCCAAACGGGCTAGGCAAAACGAACTGCATCCACTGGTACCTCTCGTGTCCTGATCCGATCGTCCTGGAGAAAGTTAACCCCTTTCTTAGATATTGGGAATAAATTCTACAGGGAGCTAAGGGTGGAGATTATTAGCCCACCCTCTGGCACAGAGGGGAGGAACCTAGCAGGTATAATAACTGTGAGCGGATGGCAGACCCTAGCCTTTCACACAGAAGAACAAGACGATGAAGATCTAAGAAGGAACAAGGGACAGATCTGCCAATGGAGCAGCGGCACACGTTTTGGGGACTGTCCGGCAACTAAGATTCATACCTGTGGTTTGCAAAGCTCCCGGCGTCCACATGCAACCTACAACCTGGTAACATTGACCTTTAGCTAATACCTCTAAGCCTTGTACATTATTGTTGTATTTTACTCTGACTGCAAATCCACTGTAATTCCATTGTACTGTATATTTCTGTAATTATCTAGTGCGCCCTTAAGGCAATTAAACCATAAAATTAATTTTGGGTTGATGCTTTTACTCTGATCACGAATCTTAGAATACCCAGTGGTAACAGGACATCCTCCCCGGGGGTCATTTGCTCTAGGTAACAGTTCCCTTACTGACCTGAGAGACAAAGGGGGCGCCGGAGAGCTGTGCCTGTGTAGTTACGTCACATTGGTGATGTGGGAGGAACAGGGGTTTCCTCCACAGCTATGGATAGATGTATTATTTGTACTGTTTCTTCAGTGTTTTATGTCTTTCTATTCCTTTCTCTATTGCTAAGCTGGGAGCTGTGACGTCCTCTCAATTTCCAGGTTCACCACAAAATGTCTGCTGCATTCTCAACGTTTGATATTCCCTTCTGTTTTTATTGTTCTATACCATGTGATGTGATATCTGCAGACTTAATGCTCCTAAGGTCATGTGAGTCATCATCGACTCATGCAGTTCTTTGAAAAATAGCGGTGGGTTTTTATTTTTCAATTATTCCCGGGAATGAAATTGAAAATTGTTAGTATTTACCGGGTCTAGAGAATTTCCTATAATTTAACACAAATTCAATTTGCATCCTATTGACTCGCCCATGTCACAATACATTGCAGATCAACAGGCATGAGTGGCTCCAGTGAGGTAAAATGGTGGATAAATCAATACTATGGATGCAAGAAGAAGAAACAAATCAATTCTGGAACAAATCAAGTCAGACATGTCACTCGAAGTAACGATCATCAAGCTACGACTTGCCCACTTTGGACACCTCATACTAAGAGGGCGATCACTGGAGAAGGACATCATGGAAGATTAGAAGGAACAAAGCGAAGGTGGAAAGGACCCTCTTGGACCTTTCTAGGCTTGTAAAAGACCAATCTTCCTACAGAGCATTCATCCATCCACCATGACTCAAGATCGAGCAGAAGATGCTAGATAAACTAGTAATAATTTATGATGTATTAATATTTCCATATTTTTTACTGATGTCATCTACATGCCATGCACCCAAATTTTCCAAAACACATATGAAATGATTAAATTAAAGAAATCTGTTTGGTGGATAAATGACTCTCCCAAGTTGATAATTCTTAGTCTTCTTTGACAAAAACAATTACGGTATTCTCCAGAGCTTATAAATGATAACACAGTTCTATAAATTATCCTCAAAATTACCGGCAGCAGAGGAGATTTAGGACGTCTACAAGCTGACATCCCGATGGTATTACTTTACATCTTCTATAAAATTGATGTTCTATCATAGAAAATGTGGCAGCACAAGATGTCAACAGTTTTACTCTTATTACTGCCTCATATTCTAATTTTTTGTTCCAGGGTAATTGTTTCATTATTTTAGCAAATTTAATTTTGATAACATTATTTTTAAAATGTTCTTGTTAAAAAAAAGAAAAAATGCCGCAGTGGTG
This sequence comes from Oophaga sylvatica, assembly GCA_033576555.1. NCBI lineage: Eukaryota > Metazoa > Chordata > Amphibia > Anura > Dendrobatidae > Oophaga > Oophaga sylvatica. The sequence continues at coordinate 25,354 of JARQOD010010258.1, read as the reverse complement.
AATTGTTGCTCATATAATGTCCATACTGCTGCAACGTGGAAAGTTAAGAAAATCAGAGACACTCAAAAGGCATCTGTAGAGTCCGAGTAATGTCATTGGATGATACGCTTTAAAGGTTACTTTTTGTTTCACTCCTTCTGTAAAATTGTAAATAGTTTTGTAGGTCTGATTTGTAGAAACATGTTCAGAAACATGAGGAAAACATGTTTTTTTTAAAGTAATTTATAGAGATATGCGGATCGATCGGCTGCAAATCGATTTGGATTCAAATTTCCTGAAATTTGAAGGTCGCTGCAAATTCAAAAAAGCTTTGTGATTTGATTTTCAAAAGTTGGCAAAAAAAAAAATGCCAAACCGTTTCACACACTATCGAAAACTCGGAGAGCGGGCTGTTGATGTTAGATGCAGCCAATCGGGGCTCTATCACAGGCAGTATAACAAAAGATGGGGGCCATGGTGCTGCATTTTATCCTTTAACAAGTAGGGATAGGAGAACAGCGCGCGCAGCTCATTCTACCTAGGGTCAGAAAACGTCCTTATCTGATTGTGGTGTAATACTGCAGTGCTGATTGAAAAGAAGAGTGTGAATAATAATCCATAGAGTCAAGTGAGACAGGGAGGTGCTGGATCTGCATAGTCAGTGTAACTGTGAATTGGCGGATCTGTGATATATACGTTAATAGTTTTTTATATATTCTTCTCAATAAATTTTTTAATGATAATGTGTGCAAACTGTAAAGCGCTGCGGAATATGTTAGCGATATATAAAAATAAAGATTATTATTATTATAATATTTTTCTTACACTGCAAAAATGGAGAGCAGTTTAATACACCTCTGTCCAAATTTTGCTGCTAAACAAAAATTCTAAAACCAAGGTTTGAGTCTAACTGAAAGTGTGTATGAGTGTGGCTTGTGACATGGTTAAGCTATGTAACATATGTACAGTATAAACAGGTGCATCTCACTAAATTAGAATATCATCAAAAAGTGAATTTATTTCGGTTCTTCAATATAAAAAGTGAATATCATATATTATATAGAGTCATTACTCACAGAGGAAATCGTCCGACACTCGCATGTGAAATCCCAGCTCTGGCGCCGGCACTCAGGAGTGGAGCGAGCGGCTGCATGTATTTCTATCATGCATTTCTATGCAGCCGCTCGCTCCACTCCCGAGTGCCGGCGCCAGAGCTGGGATTTGACATGCGAGTGTCGGACGATTTCCTCGCATGTGTGATCCCGGCCTTAATGTTGATGATGTCTGGATCCCAGAAACTCCCTCAGCTTTTATGCACACACTGATTACAAGCAAACAGGTCACAGGTGAGGTTGTCACCTTTAGTAGCCATTCACACCCATTTGTGTCAACTTGTGTGCATGTTATCAGGCCAAAATCACCAGGGTATGTGAACTTTTGATCAGGGTCATTTGCATGTTTTGGGTTGTCATCATGATTTAAAAAGAAAACACAGTAGTGACAATAAATGGCTTCACCCAACCACTAACCATGAGTGGAGAAAAAGGTTTGGTGTTATCATTCATATTCTCTGAAAAAAGGCCAAGAAAGCAAAAATTCTGCCGGGGTATGTAAACTTTTGAACACAACTGTGTATACGTGTTTCAAAGTCACTAGGACTTCTTCAGGGGCTTATAGAAATGTACAATACCATTACATGCTGTTTATATAAATTCATCCCCTGAAGAAGAAGTCCTAGTGACTTTGAAAAGCGTTGGAAATAAAAACCACCATTTGTATCTCCAATACGCCTGGACATTCCTTTATGCAGCAGCGCGGGTAATATACACGAATCTTCCCATTTGAGAATCGTGATCAAAAGTTCACATACCCCATTTCTTAATATCGTGTATTGCTCCCTCTAACACCAATGACAGCTTGAAGTATTTTGTGGTAGTTGTGGATGAGGTTTTGTATTTTCTCAGATGGTAAAGCTGCCCACTCTTCTTGGCAAAAAAGCCTCAAGTTCCTGTAAATTCCTGGGCCGTCTAGCACGAACTGAACACTTCAGAGCTCCCCAGAGTGACTCAATGATATTGAGATCAGGAGACTGAGATGGCCACTCCAGAACCTTCAGTTTGTTCTGATGTAGCCAATGACAGGTCAACTTGGCCTTGTGTTTTGGATCATTGTCATGTTGGAACATCCAAGTACGTCCCATGCTCAGCTTCTGGGCTGATAATTGCAAATTTGTCTCCAGTATTTGCTGATAACATGCTGCATTCATCTTCATCAGCGATCCACCTCCTTGCTTTACAGTAGATATGGTGTTCCTTTCATCATAAGCCTTGTTGACCTCTCTCCAAATGTAACATTTATGGTTGTGGCCAAAAAGTTCAATTCTGGTCTCATCACTCCAAATTACCTTGTTTCAGAAGGTTTGAGGCTTGTCTCTGTGCTATTTTGCGCATTGTAGGTGAGATACTTTGTGGCATTTGCGCAGTAATGGATTTCTTATGACGATTCGACCATGCAGCCCATTCTTCTTCAAGTGCCTCCTTATTGTGCATCTTGAAGCAGCCACATCGCTAGTTTTCAGAGAGTCCAGTATTTCAGCTGATGTTATTTGTGGGTTTTTCTTTGCATCCCGAACAATTTTCCTGGCAGTTGTGCACAACATTTTTGCTTGTCTACCTGACCATGGTTTTGTTTTTACAGAGCCCCTGATTTTCCATTTGGTAATCACAGTCACTATGATTTCAAAACAGAAAACACAGTAGTTTGACAATAGATGGCTTCACCCAACCACTAACCATGAGTGGAGAATAAGTTTTGGTGTTATCATTCAATTCTCTGAAAAAAGGCCAAGAAAGCAAAAATTCTGCCGGGGTATGTAAACTTTTGAGTACAACTGTAGTTAGATTGTAAAAAAGCCACGGCCGGAATAAAATACTACAAATGAAATAATGACACAGACTCATTTATTTAAAATAAAAATAAAAAAGCACAGTTATACTCACCTTATACCTAATCCACTAAAGCCAATGTCACCTGTAAAAACAGAAAATAATAAAAAGCCATAACCCTCACATGTCCGATGTGAAGATAATTCATACAGTCCCACGACAATAGGGATGATTTGAATAGCGGTCACATCAGCCGTAATCACTCCTCCAGTGTCTAGCGCTGAGCTAATAATTTTTAAAAAATGTGTGGGACCCCTCTATGCTTGATAACCAGCCATGGTAGAGGTGACAGTTGAGGATTGCAGTCGGCTGCTGTCAGTTTTACCTGCGCTGCTTATCAAAAATAGAACATAATCCATAATTATAAGGGGTTCATCTTAATTCTGTGAGAAACACTGATAGAGCATGTACAGTCATGGACAAAAGTTTTGAGAATGACACAAATATTAATTTTTACAAAGTCTACTGCTTCACTTTTTCTAATGGCAATTTGCATATACTCCAGAATGTTATAAAGAGTGATCAGCTTAACAGCAATTACTTGCAAAGTCAATATTTGGCTAGAAAATGAACTTTATCCCCCAAAACATATTTCAACATCATTGCAGCCCTGCCTTAAAAGGACCAGCTAACCTCTTTTCAGTGATTGCTCCATTAACACAGGTGTGGGTGTTGATGAGGACATGGCTGGAGATCAATCTGTCATGATTAAGTAAGAATGACACCACTGGACACTTTAAAAGGAGGCTGGTGCTTGGCATCATTGTTTCTCTTCTGTTAACCATGGTTATCTCTAAAGAAACACGTGCAGTCATCATTGCAATGCACAAAAATGGCCTAACAGGGAAGAGTATCGCAGCTAGAAAGATTGCACCTCAGTCAACAATCTATCGCATCATCAAGAACTTCAAGGAGAGAGGTTCCATTGTTGCCAAAAAGGCTCCAGGGCGCCCAAGAAAGACCAGCAAGCGCCAGGACCATCTCTTAAAACTGTTTCAGCTGCGGGATCGGGCTACCAGCAGTGCAGAGCTTGCTCAGGAATTGCAGCAGGCAGGTGTGAGTGCATCTGCACGCACTGTGAGGCGGAGACTCTTGGAGCAAGGCCTGGTCTCAAGGAGGGCAGCAAAGAAGCCACTTCTCTCCAGAAAAAACATCATGGACACACTGATATTCTGCAAAAGGTACAGGCAGTGGACTGCTGAGGACTGGGGTAAAGTTATTTTCTCTGATGAATCCCCTTTTCGATTGTTTGGGACATCAGGAAAACGCCTCATTCGGAGAAGACAAGGTGAGCGCTACCACCAGTCTTGTCTCATGCCAACTGTTAAGCATCCTGAAACCATTCATGTGTGGGGTTGCTTCTCAGCCAAGGGAATCGGTTCTCTCACAGTCTTGCCTAAAAACACAGCCATGAATAAAGAATGGTACCAGAATGTCCTCCAAGAGCAACTTCTCCCAACCCTCCAAGAGCAGTTTGACGATCAACAATGCCTTTTCCAGCATGATGGAGCACCTTGCCATAAAGCAAAGGTGATAACTAAATGGCTCAGGGAACAAAACATAGAGATTTTGGGTCCATGGCCTGGAAACTCCCCAGATCTTAATCCCATTGAGAACTTGTGGTCAATCATCAAGAGACGGGTGGACAAACAAAAACCTAAAAATTCTGACAAAATGAAAGCATTGATTGTGCAAGAATGGACTCTATCCGTCAGGATTTGGTCCAGAAGTTGATTGAGAGCATGCCAGGGAGAATTGCAGAGGTCCTGAAGAAGAAGGGTCAACACTGCAAATATTGACTTGCTGCATTAACTCATTCTGTCAATATAAGCTTTTGTTACTCATATGTTTGCAATTATATTTCTGTCTGTGATAAAAACATCTGTCAAACACACATAAAAACCAGAGGCCAGCAGATCATGTGAAAATATAATATTTGTGTCATTCTCAAAACTTTTGGCCATGACTGTATGTGAACAATAGACATCTGAATGAGGCCTCATGGAGATTAACTTGATATTTTGAGAATAATGCTTTAAAGCCTGAGAAGCACTGAAAAAAAAAATCTTCATTTAATCCATAATGTCTGTTGGTTCAGAGAGGTATGAACTTGTTTGGAGTCTTTTTTATATTTATTTATTTATTTTTTTTTTTAACATACGGTATATTTTATTTTATGTATTTTTTTATTTATTTTTACAATTTGACTAATTTATTTAAACATTTTTTTCACTTTGGGTGCACATTATCTATATTATCTGTGTGTTTTCTGAAATTCCCATGTACAGACCAAGGAGAGTGGGAATAGCCAAGTATGTGAATGTTGCTAGCGATCTGTTGGCTTATACTACATGTATTGCTCAAAGCGACAGTCACCGCGATCCTTGTAACATCATTAATGATATTGGGCTCAATTGCAGAAGCAGCAAAAAGTCAAAAACGTTTTGATTATTTTATTTTTTAATTTTTGCTAGATCGCTAATGAGCAGTTTTTCAAGTTTTTTGCTTATTTTTTTTTTTATAAATCTCTCATCAGAGACACATCAGCATGAAGGCAGGAAAAAAATTTGACGTATTGAAACTTCTAGAAAATCCTATGAATATCTCCACGCTCTTCCACATAACATATGTCGTTAGGATCAAACCTAGGAGCACAAATGCTGCAAGGACCTAACATGATTCACCGCCGTCTCTTGTAAAGTGTTTAGTTTAAAATTGATTTATAAGAGATCATGAGCTTCTGTAGCCGCCTGACAACTTTTGTGCAATCAAATTTAGCAAAATCTGTAATTCTTGAGCTAGTTGTTCTATACGGACTTCCTCTTCGAATTTACTTTCTCATTTTTTTCTTCATTTTTCCAATTCGAAAAACGAAATTGATATTAAGCAAATCGACCCAAACTCTCCTCTTCATCTTGTACGTCAGTGTTCTCAATTTTTGCAAAACATTTTTTTAGCTTCTGAGGAATTCAGGAAAGTGAAACTCACTGGGTGGAGGTGAATGATCGACAAACGATCAAGTGATTTATTTGTACGTTTTTTTTTCGCTTTGGGAAATGTTTTTGCTGGTTTTATTATTAAAGACCCAAATGCAAATAATCAAAAGAAACTCAAAAAACTCTCCCTAACAAGGCAACATTATTAATGGGATGAAGACCATTATGAAAGTTGAAGATGTCGCGGGAGTGACTATTCTGTGATTTCCTTACACTTACCTATTTTCCCCTCCTAAGTCGTGACTTAAACATATAATTTGATGGCTGCAACAAATCTGACTATTGACACTGAGCTAATTCTTCTTGGCTTTACCGATAATTGGAGTATAAGCATTTTGCTGTTTTTGTTCTTCTTGATCATCTATGTGGTGGCAGTTTTTGGAAACAGCCTTATAATATGTACGATTCTCATCGATCCTCACCTACACATCCCGATGTATTTCTTCCTCTCTAACCTATCCTTCATAGATTTATGTAACATTTCCTGTGCTGTCCCCAAGTTACTGACGGACCTCATTTCTGTCCAGAGAACCATCTCGCTCATCGCTTGTAGTTTGCAGATTTTCCTCCTACTATGGATAGGAGCCAACGAGTGTTTACTTCTCGCCACTATGGCCTACGATCGATATGTGGCCATCTGTCATCCCCTCCATTATCCCATCACCATGAGATGGAGCGTTTGCTATCGTCTCACAGCTTTTGTTTGGATATTCAGCTTTCTTATGGTCTTTCTTCCATCAATAGCAATGCCGGTCACGTTGTGTTACCCAAACAAGGTCAACCATTTCTTGTGTGAGGCCCTATCTGTATTAAAGCTGGCGTGTAGCGATATTCATGATAATAACATTTACATATTTTTTTCTGGTTTCATCTCTCTTCTCTTACCCTTCATTATCATTCTAGTGTCTTACATCTGTATCATATCTTCTGTAATGAAGATCAGCTCTGGAGGACCTTCTAAAGCTTTTTCGACATGCAGCTCCCACATCGTGGTGGTGGCTTTCTACTTTGGCTCTGGAATGTTCACATACTTGGGTCCGTCCACAGAAGATTCTTCAGACCAGAAGAAATACGCCTCAATCTTTTATGTCATTTTATCTCCAATGTTAAATCCTTTCATTTACAGTCTGAACAACAGAGACGTGAAAGGAGCCATCATCAAGATGTTTTTGACTTTGAAATGAGTTTTATTTTTTATAATCTACCTATTTAGGCACTTTTGCTTTTGTCCCCAGTCCATGTATTAAGTTTTAATATTTACTGATTGACACTTTCTTCCAGTCTCAGCCCTGATCCGATTCTCTTTTGCGCCATGTCACCGCAATTTTGACTGACCGTCTCGCATAGAGTCTACTGTATGAAACTGAATGTAACCCTATAAGACTCACATCAAGACTCCAATAAACTTACAATGAGAACACAACTTCCAGTCCATACTGAAGACACCGTGTGATCCAGGTAGAGAAGTGATGCCACACGGTGCAGAAGAGGATCAGAAAGTGTACATATTTTAAAGGGAATCTGTCAGAAGGTTTTTTCTACCTCTTCTGAGCAGCATGATGTAGGCGAAGACACTCTGAATCCAACGATGCATCACTTAGTTTACTTAGTCCAGCAGTTCTTATGCAGAGTTTTTAGGTTTAGCAATGCAGCAGAGCTGAGGAAGCTGACCCTGCCCCACCACAGCTAACTCCACCCCCACCAGGATCTGTATGTACTTTGTCTATTGACAGTGAGCTACCTATCACAGTCACGTGAACATCAGTCCTAGTAATGATAATCTGCTAGTGATAAAACCTTCATTCCAAATAAACAACATTACACAGCTGGACATGTGACAAACCGTTGAATTCAACGTTTTAACCCCCTAGCTTATGCTGTCCTCAGATTACATAGCAAAAACCTGCTGACAGATTCCTTTTAACGCACACATTGTGCAAATATTACAACTAAAAGGGGAATATTTTACAAAAAAGTGCTACGTTTTAAACATAGAAATGTAATTTTTGTGACTCCTTAGAACTTTATTTGTGGAATTAACCTTTTATGGTTAGAGATAAGATTGATCTTAACGGATCTATTTAAGGCAAATGTAGAGTAAAACTGGTTTTATGTAATTTTTTCATAAATCAATAATACAAATGTTTGTAATAAATCTTAGCAGAGAAATCTGCTTCTTTCTCCTTCTGGACGAATCTTTCTCTCTGTAAACTTTGTAGTCAGTGAAGACAGATTTTCACAGTTAAAGAAGTTGTCCACTACTTGGAAAACTTCTTGTCATACCCCTTGCTTTTCTCCCATAAATCAGTAAAGCCTATACTCACCTCCCGTGCTGGAGCCATTCCCGTGGTGTCGGCACTTGCTCTCCGTGGAACTCACATACTGTTGTTGTGACATGTGACACCGGCGCCCAATCAGAGCTGGCATCACTAGCCCCGCCTTCTGTTGAATTGTACATGAAGAGGAAGTCAGCGATCAGCTGCAGCCCGGACTTCCTCTTCATGTTTGATTTGTCAGAAAGTGGAGACAGTGACGCCAGCGCTGATTTTGTGCCGGTGTCACAGTCACAACAACCGCATGGTAGCCCGGGAGAGCAAGTGCCAAACACCACAGGAACAGCTCTGCCTGGGAGATGAGTATAAGCTTTATTATTTTATGGGGACTACACATTTTGATCAAGAAGGGGTTATCCTAGTTTTGGACAAGCTCTTCAAGCTGTGCACATGTCCTTTCAGGATCACTTGCAGCAGAATGTCTGTGTCTGCCTCTAGTTCCTCGTTCCACCTCGTTTGCCCCTCTCCATATAATCTTGTCAATGCAACAAACTCACAAATATACATTTGACCATGGCACATCCAGATCAGGGACGATGGCCGCAGTAGATGCTGCCTCATCCTCATCGCCAGCCACCACACAAAACGGAAACCTGTCATCGGCAGCCTGTAATGCGCTTTCTTTGGGAGCAACCTGGCTGTTGTCCGGAAAAAACCAGATGTTCCCACTTTCCCCCACAAGTCCCTAATAATGCAAAGTCCCGCCCAATTATAATAGAGTGCAATAGGTCCTTGACCACGTCGACCTCATGGGACTTGGTGCCACAGTTTGTGTTTATGACCACTTGGGTCACAGGGTAGTCTTTAGAGTCACCATGGATACAGCGGACGCCCAAACTCTTTTTAGGAATCAGCCGGTGTGTAATTTGTGGCCCTCACTAGGGTTACCAAACTTACTGAGTCCAGCAGACCAATCATTTGCAGCCCGTTTATTGTCACGGGAATGCCTGCAGTCCCTTGCCTGGATGAGGGACAGCACTGCAGGCGGGATATGCAAAATATGAGCAGTACCGTCCTATGCTGCAGTTCATTGTCATGGTGGTCATGGAGCACCTGGTGTATGACATCTCAAACTAATTATACTATTGGAAGGAGCCTTTGACTCAGACATCCCATGCCCTTTTTGCTATCCAACCCCTTTGGTAACCCCAGTATGGGGTTGCTCCACACCCCTTGCTTCCACAAGGAACTCTCGACCGCCTGGTACCTCTCCACCAGGATCTGCTGCATCTGCTGCTGCTGTTGCCACTGCTGCTGCTGCCATATCTGTTGCTGCTGGAGATTAGCCTGCACAAGTTGCTTTATCAATTCCTCAGTGTTGTCAGATTTCGCTCCCGCAGCCGCTTTCACCCAGGACATGCGATATCTGTGCGGCAGTCACACTGCCCTGTGGGATTCGTTTCCGCATTCTCCACCAATTATAGAGAATTGTACTCACTCAGCTGCTTGAGGTAGGCACAGGAAGCAGTATTGCTGCAATGTCTGTCATGATCCAGTCCAGAGTTTGTTTCCTGCTGTCTTCCCTCTGGACTGGTCATGGTTAATCCCCTCTGCCTCGTTTTGGAGCTGGCTGGGCTATTTCAGTCCTCTGCAGCCTGTGGGCCAGCATCAGCTATAGTTCATGCTTCCAGGCTAGAGCTGCTGACCCATATTCCCTAGGGATCCTTCTGCCTCTGACTTCTCATACTTGTGTATGACACAGCCTGATCTCTGAACCTCGCATTTTGTTTTCCGTCTCTGATACCACGCTTCGCGACTGGCTTTGACTCACTGGCTTGTACCCCGACTACATCTTACATCGCATGTTTTGGATACTACGTTCCCGGTAGGCTCTGACTTCTGGCTTTTCTCTGACTACATGCATTGCTGTGACCTTTGGTACTTCTGCTCCTGACAGTTTCTGACTTTGGCTTGTCTGATCAATCTTTCGTTACTTGTGACATCTGTGCTGCTGCTCTGTGTTACTTCTCTGTGTGTGTGCAACCTCTCTTCCCTCACCAGCACCCCTGGTGGAGGTTGCGCTATACTGCACTGCAACAGTACATTACAATGTCCAGGCAAGTTTATTTAAAGTTCATAAACCGCTCCAGATGGCAAAAACAAAAAACACAGCACAAAGTGAAAATATAAAGTAAAAAGTCCATACAGCACACACAGTGGGTCCGCCCACTCAGGATAGTGTCTGGTTCTCTAGGCCTTATAACAGACCAACACAATGGAGATCCACACATCTCCAGCTCCAGACACTGAATGAGAGACTCAGCCTCCATTTTATCTGCCAAACCACGCCCCTGGGGTTGGGATATGTTTGCAGTCATTCCCACCCATCTCTTAGGCTACTTTCACACTTGCGTTTTTTTGCGCTGCGTTTCGAGCGCACATGAAGCGCATTAAAAAAACGCATGCAACGCTTGTAAACGCTGCAATATTTAGTCGCATCAGCATGCGCATTTCGACAAAAAAACGCAGCGTTTGTCTGCAATTTCATGCGTTTTTGCATGCGTTTGCGTTTTTTTGGCGCATGCGTTTTCTATTTGTCACATTATCATCTCTGTCTCCATCATCTCTGGCTCTATAATCTCTGGCTCCATCATCTGTCTCCATCATCTCTGCCTCCATCATCTCTGGCTCTATCATCTTGGCTCCATCATCTGTCTCCATCATCTCTGGCTCTATAATCTCTGGCTCCATCATCTGTCTCCATCATCTCTGCCTCCATCATCTCTGGCTCCATCATCTCTGGCTCCATCATCTGGCTCCATCATCTCTGCCTCCATCATCTCTGGCTCTATAATCTCTGGCTCCATCAGCTGTCTCCATCTCATCCCGCTCCATCATCTGGCTCCATCATCTCTGGCTCATCATCATCTGGCTCCATCATCTGTCTCCATCATCTTGGCTCTATAATCTCTGGCTCCATCATCTGTCTCCATCATCTCTGGCTCTATATCTCTGGCTCCATCATCTGTCTCCATCATCTCTGGCTCTATCATCTCTGGCTCCATCATCTGTCTCCATCATCTCTGCCTCCATCATCTCTGGCTCCATCATCTCTGGCTCCATCATCTGGCTCCATCATCTCTGCCTCCATCATCTCTGGCTCTATAATCTCTGGCTCCATCAGCTGTCTCCATCATCTCTGCCTCCATCATCTCTGGCTCCATCATCTCTGGCTCTATAATCTCTGGCTCCATCATCTGTCTCCATCATCTCTGGCTCTATCATCTCTGGCTCCATCATCTGTCTCCATCATCTCTGGCTCTATAATCTCTGGCTCCATCATCTGTCTCCATCATCTCTGCCTCCATCATCTCTGGCTCTATAATCTCTGGCTCCATCATCTGTCTCCATCATCTCTGCCTCCATCATCTCTGGCTCTATAATCTCTGGCTCCATCATCTGTCTCCATCATCTCTGCCTCCATCATCTCTGCCTCCATCATCTCTGTCTCCATCATCTCTGCCTCCATCATCTCTGGCTCCATCATCTCTGGCTCCATCATCTGTCTCCATCATCTCTGCCTCCATCATCTCTGTCTCCATCATCTCTGCCTCCATCATCTCTGGCTCCATCATCTCTGGCTCCATCATCTGTCTCCATCATCTCTGCCTCCATCATCTCTGTCTCCATCATCTCTGCCTCCATCATCTCTGGCTCCATTATTTACAGAAAAATCGCATGTGTGCAAAAGCGCTGACGAGCGCAAAGCCATGCGCACACCAGCGCCCCCATAGACTGCAATGTTATTTTTTGCGCATAGCATGCGCACACGTGCGCACGCGTTTTTTTAAAGCGGTTGGGCGGAAAAAAAAATGCAACATGTAGCGTCTGGCGCGTATGGGCGCACACCGGGAAAATGTGCAGCGCATGACAAACGCACATGAACGCGTGCAAGCGCTAGACCCTGCGCCCGCCATGTTAAAGATAGGGGAACATTGCGCATGCGTCCGATAGCGCAAGACGCGCTGTGCAAAAAAACGCAAGTGTGAAAGTAGCCTTATAACCGCTGTAAAACCCGGCCCTGGAATGGCCAAATAACTCTCTCAGCACTATATGTGCTGGAGCATGCTTCTGAGCTCACATCATTGCAGATAATAGCCACGATGACTTATCTCCCCTCTAGGGCTCGTCCGGCAGCCATCTTACAATAGATAGATAATTGATAGATAATAGAGAGATAGATAATGGATAGATAGATGATAGGTAATAGATAGATAATAAATAGATAATCGATAGAAAGTAAGGGAAAATAAGAATAAACATCAATAAGATGAGGTCAGTAAAGGAAAACAGGCTGAAAGAGAGTCAAAGGGAAGTAGTGCGTGATAAGGATACCTGATGTGATGTAATCAGACCCACCTATAGATGAATATACAAGAAAAATAACAGAAAATCAAATATAATCCAAGTAGGAAAAATGATAAATAAATACAGCAGATCAATACAGGACCTCATATTCTCTGTTCAACCCACGGGGTTCCAAGGTTTGTAGAGTATAAATCCAATAAGCTTCTCTTTCTTTAAGTTTCTGTATCCTATTACCACCTCTTCTGGAAAAAGGAATATGGTCCATAACTTGATAACGCAATTGTGCGACATTGTGGTTAACAGTAACAAAATGGGCCGGAATGGGCAACATGGTCCTCTTACACCGAATGGTTGTTTTGTGCTGTGAGATGCTGTCTCGGATATGTTGGGTGGTCTGTCCAACATATCCGAGACTGCAGGGACACTTGATTAGGTAGATGACATATGAGGAGTCACAAGTATAAAAGCCTCTGATAGAGAATCTTTTTCCAGATATGGCTATCTGACCTGGCTTTGTTTTCTTAACCCCTTGTTCCCTTTGGATTTCTTATTCCTCCCTACAATATTTTCTCTGATACCTGATGGTCACAGGACCTTAGTTTTTGCTCACCACTTTGTGGTTCCAGCAGTTTTCTATTCCTCTGTAATATCTGTTCTGCCTTCATACACGTTGACTCGGTGTGCAATCTAGCATACAACAAAAACCACTTTTCTATCTTCCAAATAAGCAGATTGTCTCTGTAGTCTAACTTATTTATTGGTGAACAATATAGAACATGCGATAAAACTATAAGAATACAAACGACATAGATACAGTAAGTATTGGGCAGATGATTACACAGCTAACACAGTTACAGGAAAGTATACAGTATGATGCAAACTTTACATGTAAATACACAGGATTCTAATCACATCTCCTATGTACTGGCTGCTATACAGATAAAAACGTCTCCTAAGCACTGGTTGCTATACATTGCAAGAGAAGATATTAATCTTACCAGATATGCTTTACCAGGATAGTAAACTCAAGTTGAGGAGTTACAGGAGGACAAATAAACACGTGTCCTATGAAGTACACAGAAGAAAAAAATGGCATCTTCTTCTTCCCAGTATACATTGCTTCAATCCCACAATGCAACACTCTTTCTGCTGTTAAAGACACAGGCTATAAATGCTAATACTCAGCTATATGTCCATTTATTGTCTTTACAGGTGTGTGATTCACTTGACAACAAACCCTTTTTCTCCACAAATCGTGCGGTTCATGATATTGTTAATTATGTGTCAGTTCTGTGTCTCTTTATATTTGATTTCATACGTTTGTTGTATTGTCTGATTACTTTTGTGCTTTTGTTTAGATAATCGAAGGCCAAATTATGGTTGAAATGTTGGGTTCTGTTACGTATTGAAAAAATAAATACACGTTTGTCAAGAAATCCTATTTTGTGCCTCAGGTTTTTCTATTAGCTAAATAAATAGTTGTTAGCTGGGTACCACTGCACCCTAAATGTCTGTGTTGTTGCATCCGAGTGCCTCTTCATACTTGGCATAGTCAGCAGGATGCAACACGTAAGCACAGAAATGGTGGATCAGTTGGTAACCGAGTCTACAGGGGCAGCCTCCCTCCTATGCTCAGCAACATACCAAAATTTACGGGTGACAATTTAATAATGTGGGACTGGGTTGGATGACTAAAAGTAATCTATGTATGCAATACTGAATGGAGAGGCCCGACAGACGGTCATGTTCAGGCCGCCATGAGACCATGATCCTGCAGATAAGGTGAACAAGAATCTAGAGGACATGCACGGTGATAGGACCAATCTAGGTTATATGCGCATTCGCCTTTTTCGTCTGGTCCAAGGAGAGGGAGAGATGGAGACTAGAGCGGGAGTATCCTCCACCCAGAGACCAGCGGTACAGACTTAGGCTCCCACCAGATGAGAGCAGAGTAGCATGCTGGACCTGTGGCAGTATGGGACATATAATGAGGGATTGTCCCACTCAAGACAGCCAGCAGCAGCCAAGGAGCGCACCACAAGGCTAGGTCCCACTAGATGGAAGACTGAAGGCTCCGAAGATGTAATTTCTGAGAGTGCCACTATGTGGGCCGGGGTAAACGGACAGGGGATTCGTTGTTTAATGGACACGGGGTCCCAGGCGACCACAATGCCAGAAGTATAATTCTATCAGCATTTCCCAAACGTTACCAGATTCAGAGGGGGCCCGACTATTCGACTGCTGGCTGCCAACCAGTCCCCTATCCCAGTAGCGGTGGTGTATGGATGGAGATACGTGTATGCGGATGGACTCTGGGAAAGAATGGGATCATGCTGTTAAAAGGCCCCATTGGGGTGGATCCATCGTGACTTTGGGGATTAATTTCCTGTAGGAAGTAGGACACTTTCTAGAGGACAGCCGGCGGTGAAACGACTGGAGGAACGCGACAGCACTGCCCTAGTAAAAGAGTGTTCCACAACTTATCCTGCCTAGTCAAATTCAGAGATCATCAGTCGCATCCCAACCCCTGGTGAAAGTGGTGGTGCCCCCTACTATCACCCTGAATTTACAATATGGTCAGTTCCAAATCTGATTTCATGGGTAGGTAGGACCCTGCTGCAATTAAATCCACCACATGCTGCAGACTTCAGTCTTAGACCTGGGTCACACTTGCGAGAAACTCGCACGGGTCTCGCACCTCAATACTCGGCACTCGGACCGGAGCGTTCAGCTGCATAGAAATACATGTAGCCGCACACTCAGGTCCCGAGTACCGGCGGCACTGCCCGGTATTGAGGTGCGAGACTTGTGCGAGTTTCTCGCAAGTGTGACCCCGGCTTTAGAGACATATTCACATTAGGTACATTATCACCCATCAGTTTTGAGACCACCTGGTTGTTGGTTGATGGACATGCATTAATTGGCCAAATTATGTGCAAAGCGTCTCAATTTTTCCTAGTATCCAGAAGCAGTATTGTTATTCATATTTCATATATTTCACATTGACATGCTTTAGCACTACAGAGTGCTACTTTTTTGTTTATTGTATATGGAGGTAGCTGCTCCTAGTTGGCACCTGTTCACATTAGCTTTGAAGTGCCAGTTAGTCTTTTTGTCAATGTACGATGGATGGAAATCAGTGGAAATTATCGATGCTTATAAACTGGAAGAAGAGACAGTACAAATAAGAGACAGCCATGATATATTGGAGCAGATAGAAGTAGACTTATCCGGGTTTTCCTCCAGACAAGAGGGAAAAGTGGAAGACCTATTGGGGCGATATCAGGAAGTGTTCGCCCAACATGATGGCGACTTTGGATGTACAGAGGCTATCCGGCAGCAGCAACATGATATCCCTACGGGAAGTACGGTCCCCATCCGGGGAACATATTGTCAAATTCTGCTCCAGATTTTCCAGGAAGTGAAGGATCTGCTTTCCCACATGTTGCAGAATAGAAGAGCCAAGGTTTCTGGGCTGCGCCCATCGTGTTGATCCGGAAGAAGGACGGGAATTCAGAGGTTCAGTGTGAATTATCGATGGCTGAATGCCTGCACGGTCCAAGATTCGTACCATTTGCCAAGGTAAGAATAATCCCTGTCGGCATTAGGAAAGGCTAGATGCTTTTCCTCCCTCGATTTGGCCAGTGGTTACTGGCAAGTCACCATGGCCGAGAAGGACATCTCTCTCTCGCACCTCTTATGGCCAGTGGGGTTCTCCCTCTCTCCCTCAATTGTATTTTCCAAGCAATTACAAGCTTTCCATTATTGAAGTTTAGATCGATTTTTTTGTGGGGAAAATTTTGTAAAGTTGGTGAATTTGAATTTCAAAAATTTCGCCCATCTCTAGTTTACTTTTATATTTTCAGTGCAAATTTTTTGGAAAACGTACCACTTTTCATAACCTCTCAGTTTTAAATTGAGACATAAGTAGTGGTGTAATCTCCATTTGGTAATTAGTGTTATTTCCTATAATTAATCCCAGCTGGTGCTGATTCTTTTATAAACTCGCAGTATAATTGTCCCATTCTTCTCCCTGTGTTCTTCCATTTTACACTTGGATTCTGTCTCCTTTATGTCTGACATTTCTGTCTGCATTTCCAATACTGTTCGTATAAACCAAGCAGGTAAGTGAAAATCCACCCAAACATTGTCTGATATGCAGAGGACTCACATGCTGGACACGGACCACAGGCAGGATACATAATGGAAGCTTTGCAATTAAATATTTGATATTTTTTGAAATTTCCAACCAGTAGCCAAACATGAAAGGTTCCTCAACCGACTTAAGCTAATTCCTGCCTATCGGATGTTGTATTTCAGTAATTACATGTTATATTAAATGTTTTCTTAACATTTTGTAGCTAATTGAGAGAGATATGAGAATGATAATTTGATCAGGTATGGCTTCATTCTATCAGTTGCATACGACTGTTTTCTCTCCATCCGAGAAATCTGGGCCAATTATCTGATCAGAGTTTGATCAGTGGCATCAGTTTTCTCAGAAGTGGAGAGAAAAAAGGATATTTTCTCCACCTTCTTCTCTATTCTGTCATGAGAATTCTCTCCAATGTTTTTCACAAACCCAAAGACTCTCCGATCATAATGGGATTACACTCGGATCATAGTTGGACATGCCTCCAATCTCTTTCTCAGAACACTTGGTCCGAGGAAAAAATTGGATGTGTGCATTTCCCCATAAAATTTCATGGGTACAAGTGATGTTCATGACAACCACGGAGAGCACTCATCCAATATAATCCGTCATGTGCACCAGCCTTCAGAGACAATATCTACTGCTTTTAAGAAAGAAACGAGAGCTGCACAAGAGCCGAATGAGGAATGTACAAGAGAAGCACGAGAGCTTCACGAGAGTCACATGAGAGTCGCATGAGAGCTGTACGAGAGCCACATGAGAGTCGCATGAGAGCTGCACGAGGGTTGTATGAAAGAAGCATGAGAACTGCATGAGAGCCGCATGCAAGCCGCACAAGAGCCACATGAGGGCAGTATGAGAGAAGCATGAGAGCTGCATTAGAGCTACTTGAGAGCCACATGAGAGCTGCACAAGAGCCACATGAGAGTCGCATGCCGCACAAAAGCCACACGAGGGCTGTATGAGAGAAGCACAAGAGCTGCATGAGAGTCGCATGAGAGCTGTACAATGGACACATGAGGGCTGTATGAGAGAAGCACAAGAGCTGCATGAGAGCTGCACAAGAGCCACATGAGAGTCGCATGCCACACAAGAGCCACACGAGGGCTGTACAAGAGCAGCACAAGAGCCATGTGGAACCCATGAGGGTTCAGTCGCCACAGAGGTATTGCACCTCACCCAAAAGTGTGATACCCCACTCTCAGGTAAGGAGGGAGCACCACAGAGGACTCTAACACCTGCACCCAACACAGACTATAGCAGCAGGGCACCCTGGACGTACCCTGAGGGAGGAGGGTCTCATCCCTGGCTGGCTAGGAAAGAGTGCATGGGCGGTGGGTGGAGAAAGCAAGAAGGAGGGGAAGTGAAGCTTAGAGAGCAGGAAAGAGAGAGAGTCATACATGAGGAGAAAGTGAAAGTAACAGAGGTGTGGTGAAGCAGCTCCCTGTCAGGAGGAGCTGCAGAAGGAAAGAGACTGTAGAGACAGTTTGTGAGGGGACCTGGAGCTGGTAGCATCTCATCCCCAGATGGAGAAAGTTAGATAAGAAGGAACAGAGAGAGAGAAGCTTCTGGAAGGACAGAAGGGGTCTAGGGGCACAGATAGTGAGTGATCCATCCGTAGGGCCCGATCCAATTGTGGAGGGACCAGGTCGCAGAAGGGACACCGGCCCCTTAGCCTAGTGGAGAACTTTAAGACTCAGCTAGCAAGCCGGAGGCAGTGGCATCTCTAGGTGTCACAGCTACTGAACCACAATTATCTTCTCCGAAAAGGTGGCCATAAGGGAGCAAGGAAATGTGTAGCCCTGGTATGTAAGGCACACATTATCCGGGAGGATGCGTGGACAGGTAATGGTTTAATGCTTGATATGCATTCACTCACTCATCACACCTAAACACACCCACAGAGTATATAAGGTAGTGTCAGGCAGCAGCTGAAAAAGTCTAGCTCGGGTGGCTCAGGAGTGAGTCATCCCATCAGGAAGTCTGTCTAGTCTGGACTTGGAGGGAGGAAGAGTTTTGCAGCAGTACTTCAGTCGCCTGTCATAAGGACAGTGAAGTTCAGATGATGTGTTCCTGAACTGGGAGAAAACTGGGAATCTGTCAGCGAGCTCTAAGAAAGGTCAGAAGAAAGGACTGTGACTATTTGGATGAGAGTGCTTATGTTAAGAGCGCGAGCAGGGCGAAGGGCGCAGTGGAAGGAATTATAGAAGTGCCTTGGACATTGGATTGTCTGCACTATTCACCGGTCACTGGGGACCGAAGTGTTGCTACAGCTTCAAGCGTAGTGATAGAATAACCAGAGGTTCGCTGGACTTCAGGTCACAGGAACAAGCCCTTAGCGTCGGTACGTAACAGGGGTCAGGAAGAGTGGGAACTCTGAGTTCTGCCGGACATCAGTAAGCAACCAGCTCTCTCAAAGGAAGGCTCCGACCACTATACTGACCGGGCAGTACAGCTACAGAATTAGCTGGAGTTTTAGAGTGAACTTAGCTTCATGCAAGTTGGACTCATTACATTGAAAGTTAAGGAGGCCTCTAACCTGCTCAGCCGTTACCTTGAAACGCATCCTCCATCCACCCCAACAGCTTCCCGGGACCTGCCGTATCATCTTGGAAAGTAAAAGGTATGGAAAGAAGCTTTAATGTGTGAGACTGTGTCATTTAACTGCATACCTTCACGACATCATCATCACTATAGACCCTGAGGGAAGAGTCCCACCTGTAGGGGACCCGACATCTAGCTGCCACACCATCCCCTCAGAGATCTACAGCAGCGCTGGTCTTAGTGATCAGAAAACTACAGGTGGCGTCACGAACTGTTATATACCAGTCCCCTGTAAATAACCCCCCCCAACATACGCCTGACCGCCAGGGCCACAGACCGAGCCACCGCTACCTGTGACAACCCCATAGACTTCCATGGGCTCGGCTCTGAGTACCCCATTGCCCTGGTAACCCACAATTGTGGTGCGGGTCACGACAACTTGGCGTCACGAACAGGATAAGAAACTCGCAAAATTGCGAGCCCTGTGTGCCTGTGAACTGTTTTGTGGAAAAGGACTGTTGCTGTTGTTTGGCGCCAAATACCGCCATATTTGCCGCCATATTCGCGCCCTGAGGCGCTGGAGAAGAAGGTGGGCGTACCTGAGAAGCGCGCAAAGTCTTGGACATGCCCCCGGCTCTGACTCAGCGGCAGGTCCTGCGACAGGAAGTGAACGCTCTGACATCAGAGCGCCTGCGACGAAGGTCCTGTCCCCACCGCTGTGCCTGTGGAATAGCAGCTTCTGAAACCGGTAGGCTCCGTTTAACCAAGGGGGCGCTAATATGTCACAACAACCGGCCGACAGTGCGGCCCCAGCCGGAGGCCCCGACCCCGCACCGCGTGGCATTGTAGCGCCAGATGGGGGCGCAGGCCCAGCACCCAGTCCGGTAGTCCCGCTCATGCCACTAACGCTCCCATATATGCCTGGGGCGAAATGGCTACCCCAGTATTGCGGTGAGCCAGGTACTTTGGCAGGATTCAAGCGGAAGTTATGCAGCATCCTAGAAATGTACTCCATGTCTGAGAGACAAAAAGCTGCTGTGCTGATAGGGCAGCTAACTGGCGCTGCTGAGAGGGAAGTGGAGACCTGGGATACCGTTGATCAGGAGTCGGTACCCGCGATCCTCTTTAAGCTACATGCCATGTTTGAAGACCGCACAGAAACGGATCTCCGGATGGCCTTCTACCACTGTTCACAGCAGCCAGGTGACAGCATCAGGGACTATGCCTGCCGACTACAAGGGGCCCTGAGAGCCCTCAAGCAGGTTAATACCATAAGTGTCATTGATGAAAATAAGATGCTGAAAGAACAATTTGTGCAAGGACTGAGGTCCCAAACGGAACGCAGAACTGTGAATTGGTGGTCTTTAGATCATCCAGATGCCACCTTTGATGCCCTAAAGGACATGGCAATAAAAGGGCTGCGACCCCTGGGCAAACCTGAAGTGGCAACCCAACATCACCAGGGTGAAGTCACTCTAGAACCGGCAATATCCACCTTTTCCCCACTTGTGGCAGAAGCCAAAACGCAGGCCACGGTCCCTGGTGAGTTGGACTGTCTGCGCTCGGAAGTGCGCCAGTTGACTAAAAATCTGGCTGCTGTGATGAGTGCCCTGCAGCTGCGGCAAGAGGAAGAAGGAAAGATCTTATTAGTTGACTGCCCAGAAGACGTCCCGTGGATGAATCGGAGAAGAAGGAAGACGTCGCCCCCCGGAGGAGGACAACGCCACCCCCAGGAGCGACCCCTGATCAACACCCTCCTCGTCGGGAGATCACCTGTTACCGTTGCAACCGGAAAGGTCATATGTCTCCACAGTGTCCTTTAAACGGGCAGAACCTGGGTCCGAGGGCCAACACCCAGGAGGAGACCCGTCAGGCCCCCTAGACTGGAACCGCAGGTTCGTGGGTGGACGACCCTACCTGTCCATCATTCTGGATGGGATTGCGGTTCTGGCGTTGCTGGATACTGGGTCTCAGGTGACCATAATACCTGATGCCCTATATACGAAGTTCTGGTCTATGGATAGTCTTCAACCCCCGAGCCCTGACTTTACTGTGTATGCTTCTAATGGTCTCCCTGTGGAAGTACTCGGGACCAAAAGTGTGGATGTGAAAGTGGGCAGAGAGGAGTTGAAAGACCAGGGGCTTCTAGTAGTAAAGACTGTAAATGAAGAGAATGGTTTAAATATAATTTTGGGTACTAACATTATCAGTAACTGTCTGGGAGAAGTTGTGTTTCTACTCCAACAGCTCGCTGAGATTGCCCGACCAAGGCAGAAGGGAGTGATCCAGAGAGAGATCCGGGCCCTGATGTGTCAGCAGCAAGCGAAGCTTACAGACGGCGAAATTGGTAATGTACGGGTCACCGACTCGAATCCTATTGTGATACCCCCAATGAGTGAAATGATAATCTGGTGCAGGGCAGCCATAGGTCTGAGAGGACAGAACTACCAAGCTGTAGTAGAACCCCACCATTCAGAACATAGACCTACACTTATGACTGCTAGGGGAGTAGTGGAAGTGGTGAATGGAAGAGTACCGGTACGGCTTCTCAACTGGGGAGATGATGAGGTAAACTTACCTCGTTATGCAACCATTGCTAAATTACATGCCGTCGATAATAATTCTATTCTCCCGACTGAGTCCTTAGACTCCCGCCAACTAGCGGAGGATAATGACCCGGCAGCTCAGGTGGCGGATTGGTGTCAGCAACTCCATGTCAGGACCGACACCACTCCCGCCCACCAGAAACAAGGGGTATTACGGGTGGTACAAGAGTACGCACAAGTGTTTAGTAAACACCCCTCGACTTTGGGGCCATTAAGGGAGTACAGCATCATATCCCTACAGGTAGTCATCCTCCCATTAAAGAGCGGTACAGGCCTATACCTCCAGCCCATTATCAGAAAGCTAAGGAAATGTTACATGATATGAAGGAAGCCGGGGTGATAAGGGATAGTTGTAGCCCCTGGGCAGCACCTCTAGTTCTGGTTAAAAAGAAAGATGGTAGTATGAGAATGTGTGTGGATTACAGGCAAGTGAATCGCATAACACATAAAGATGCTTACCCGTTACCACGAATTGAGGAGTCCTTAGCTGCTCTGAAAACGGCTAACTACTTTTCTACCCTTGATCTGACTAGTGGATACTGGCAAGTGGCTGTGGCTGAGGAGGATCGTGAGAAAACGGCTTTCACCACCCCAATGGGGCTCTGTGAGTTCGACAGGATGCCGTTTGGGCTCAGCAGTGCCCCGGGAACATTTCAGAGAGTGATGGAGAACTGCCTGGGACATCTCAATTTCGAAACCGTGCTGCTATACTTAGACGACGTCATCGTGTATTCCAAGACATATGAGGACCATCTGAAGCACCTGGCAGAAGTATTCGAGTCCCTGTCCAGGTACGGGATGAAGTTGAAACCCTCAAAATGCCATCTACTCAAACAGAAGGTACAATACTTGGGGCACATCGTCAGTTCGGAAGGAGTAGCGCCGGACCCAGAGAAAGTCACTGCCATCCAGAAGTGGCCGGAGTCGAAGAACCTCAAGGAAGTGCGACAGTTCCTGGGACTAACGGGTTACTACAGAAGGTTCGTGAAAGATTACACGAAGAAGGCAGCCCCTCTACAGGACCTCCTAGTAGGACAATCCCTAAAGAGCAGAAACCCTCCCTTTAATTGGGGTAAGGAACAGGCTGAAGCATTCCAAAAGATGAAAGAGATCCTTACAGGTGATGAAATATTGGCTTATCCTGATTACAGCCAACCGTTCCTGCTGTACACCGACGCCAGTAATGAAGGTTTGGGAGCAGTTCTCAGTCAGAAGCAGAATGGCCAAGAAAAAGTCATCGCGTATGCCAGCAGAAAACTCAGGCCAACTGAGAGGAACCCGGAAAATTATAGCAGCTTCAAGCTGGAGTTCCTGGCACTGGTCTGGGCCATTACCGAGAGATTTAAGCACTATCTGGCCTCCAACCAGTTCACTGCGTTTACAGACAACAACCCCTTAACGCACCTGGAAACAGCCAAGCTGGGAGCCATGGAGCAGCGTTGGATGGCTCGATTGTCGAATTACCAGTTTACCATCAAGTACCGGGCAGGCCGAAAGAATGCTAATGCCGACGCATTGTCCCGAATGCCGCATGAATCTGACACGGAAGAAGAATCAGACGACCTGGAAGAAATTGAGCTACCTGCGTTCCATCGAAATGGGATAATCCATGAGCAGCAAGTCTACAGAAAGCAGTATGGCGCAACATTAAATCCCTTACCCATCACAGCTGGAAAGAGACTCAGGACAGCGATCCAGTGGTCAGCCGTATCAAGGAGTTGTTAAGACAGGAAGGTTCCTCCTTGGAAAAAGATGCACCTATGTCAGCAAAGCTCCTGTGGAATGAGAGAAGCCGGTTGTTCCTATACCGTGAGAAGTTGTGCAGGAGATACGTCAACCCCAGGACCCATGAGATGGTATGGCAGATAGTGGTCCCCAAGGCAGACGTCCAAATGGTGTTGGAAGCATACCACGATCAAGCAGGACACTTTGGCTGGAGAAAGCTGGAGACCCTGTTGAGGTGCCGGTTCTACTGGGTAGGGATGCGCAGCTCCATCGAGAGGTGGTGTCGGAACTGTGGACCCTGTGGTCTCAGAAGAAAGGACTACGGTAGTCAGAAGGCACCCCTACAGCCTATCCGGACGACTCGTCCCTTGGAGATCGTGGCCTTGGACCACGTCAAATTGTCGCCAAGTAGATCTGGATACTCATACGCCTTGACCATGGTGGACCATTACTCTAGATTTCTGGTGGTTGTTCCAGTTAAGGATCAGACAGCAGTGACGGCAGCAAGAACCTTTCAAGCAAGCTTCTGCAGACCGCATGGGTATCCGGAGCAAGTATTAACTGATCAAGGACCTGCTTTTGAGGCTGACCTATTCAAGGAATTCTGTCACTTGTATGGGTGTAAGAAAATTAGAACAACACCATACCATCCTCAAACCAACGGCCTTTGCGAGAAAATGAACCACATTGTCGTTGACTTGCTAAAGTCCATACCGCTGGAAGAAAGAAATCGGTGGCCAGAATTGTTACCTGACTTGGTTGACTTGTACAACCACATACCAGTGAGTTCTACCAACTGCACACCAGCTTACCTTATGAGAGCAAGGCCTGGAAGACTGCCAATGGACTTGGAACTTGGTGTGGTGGAACCAGAGGCAGATGACACTGTTGAAGATTGGGATACAAATCGGCAAGAGCAATACAGAAGAGTGCAAGCCTGCGTAGAAGAAAGTCTTAATAAAGCACGGGAAAAGCAGGAGAATATTTACAACAAGAATGCTCCCGCGAAGCCTTTGATGCCTGGAGAAGTGGTATTGAAAAGAAAAAAGAAGATGCACAAATTGGACAACCAGTGGGAACAAGAGCCCTATGTCGTACAAGATTCCAAATATGACAACAGAAAAGTTTGTATCATCAGTAAGGACGGAGGAAGAACAATATCCACTGTGTCCAGAGACCATTTGAAATTGTGTCCAGAACCCTTAAAGCTTCGTGAAGAGAACCCTGTCGTCAATCGAGAAGAAAGAAAAGAAGAGGTCATACACACGGATCTGGGAGATTTCCCTGCGGATTGGCCCAGACTGGGAGATGCTGTAATCATTCCGGTGTTGCAGTTTTATCAGCCACAAGAGGAAGTTCTACCTCCAGTTGTGCCCATGGTGCCAGTTGAGCCAGTTCAGGAGTTACCTATTCCAGCAACACCCCAGCCTACAGAATCTCAAGAAGGACCATCAGAAGCAGCGGCCCATGCTATGGGATCCCCTGGTGAAGCTGACTCACACCGCCCAGCCATCAGTACGCTTGCCAGATCCATAGAAAGATTGAGACAGTTCTATAGTTTGCCGTTACGCAGAGCAGGTAGATCACAGACCAATATACCTGAAACTACTCCACGTAGATCAGAGCGAACCACGAAAGGGAAGATACCTATTCGATATCAACAGTAATTCTAGCAAAATAATGTATTTTAACCCAGAAAAAGTTTACCATATGTGAATATTGTAAAAAGTATTGTTATGGTATTGTGCATTACTAAATATGTGTA
>JARQOD010010257.1:0-28050 GCA_033576555.1 Oophaga sylvatica | reverse complement strand
CAGAGAATTTGGAGCCAGCACCACCACCACCATCAATTGAAATGGAGTCCGGGGACCACCGTGACGTTGGAGCGGAGGAGATGGGAGCAGATGCCAGACAGTAAATATTACACACCCCATTATACTATGTGGGTATTGCTATATACTATGTGGGTAGTGCTGTATACTATGCGGATATTGCTATATACTGTGTTGGCATTGCTGTATACTATGTGTGTAGTGCTTTATACTTTGTTGGAATTGATGTATACTATGCGTTGTGAGACAGTGAAGGAATATGTGTTGAATGGGGTGTACATTTCACCTAGGTACTGTGCTGTATGGTATAAGGGAAATGTGTGGCTTTGTAAACCTAGTGGTAGAGAAAGGTCACTACACCTTACATTCATTACACACTTGCAGCTCAGGCCTGAAACCATTCAGCTGTTAATTAGGAGACCAGAAGTAGGTGTCTGCAAACACAGTCAGGGAGCTCATTCAGTCTGGACAAGGGGTCCAGGCACAGAAGGTGTCTCCAGGAGTGTGAGCTATCTCAGTCTGGTGCAGGAATTACCCGGACACAGGAGTAGTCGCAGTGCGAATCGTGCGAATAGCGGCTGATAGGAGTGGATCTCTCTCAAGTCTGGACATTGAAAGTGCTTCAGACACAAGGAGGAGTATCTGTGAAACTCCATACTGGTAAATATATCATATGTGTTGTTTTGGGTCAGGCTGGTAGAGCCGGGACCCGGATAGACAGGGCAATCGATCTATGTGTAATTAGTGGCTAGACAAGCCTAGGTTTTCTGTTTATGCTTTATTTTTATCTGTTTGCTGTGGACTTTAATAAAACTGGTTGCGGCCAGTTTTTTACACCAGAACTGCTGTCTGAATGAACTGTTTTCGTGCCATTCTGTCTACCCAGACAGCGATCTAGAGCTATATCCCCTGGAATTTTACAATTGGCGGACATGCTTGGGCAGCACAGTGGCTGATACAGTTAGTGCTGGAGTGTGCATGCAGCACAGTGGATTAGAGACAGCAATAAAGGTGAAGTTGTTGAAATAGCAGCAGAGAAAAAAAAAAGTGTGTCAAGAGAAACGTCTGATTGGAGCAGTCTTAAAGAGACAGTAGCCCTAATAGAGTTTGCAAAAGAAAAAAAAAAAGTGTGTCTGCACAGCAAAGCTGAACTTGTTGTAGAAAAGACTGTGGAGTGTGCAGCAGCAAAGGAGAAACGTCTATTGGAGCAGTCTTTAAAGAGACAGTGGCCCTAAGGCTATGGTTCCACGGTCGGAAGCATAGCGCTTTGGACGGAGCGGAAATTCCGCTCCGTGCTAAGCCCCGCACACTTCTGACGCAGCGATCTAGTTCTGGAGGTGTTAGGACACTCGCAACACTCCGGAAAGAGCGCAGGTAAGAGCCTGTGTTAATTGTGCGGCAGACAGCACCGTTCGCCGCAAAACGCGAGACTGCTGCGGTCTAAAAGACGGCGCATGTCCGTTTACGCAGTTTGCCACATGCGTATTGATTACGCATAGTGGAGACGGGATTTTGAAATCCCTCCACTATGCTGTAAATCTGGACGCTGCCTGTTTGGCGCTGCGCAGCGCACAGCGCAAACACGCATGCGTTTCCTGACGTGGAAACTCACCTAATAGAGTTTGCAGAGAAAAAAAAAAAAAAAAGTGTCTGCACAGCAGAGCTGAATTTTTCTGTGGAAAAGACTGTGGAGTGTGTATGTCTTGAGTGAAGACTGCCGTTGTTAAGACAGAGAAGTCTGACAGCATGGATGACAGCATGGAGGCGCTGTTTGAACAAATGACGCAAGTTAATGTGCAACATAAGACTGCCGTGGTTGAGACAGATAAGTCCGGCAGTATGGAAGAGCTTGTTGAGTACCTGGTCCAGGCCCAGCGGACCATGGAGCAGCAGCGCCTACAGCACCAGCAGGAAATGCAGCAGGCCCAGCAGCAATTCCTGCAGCAGCAGCAGGAGAATAACCGGTTGTTTTTTGAGCAGGCTGCAGCACAACAAAAGACTTGTGGCGCATCGTCCCAAAGTAATGTTGCAAAGTCACCTGCATTGTCCGCTGTAAAGAAGGCGGTAAGACGGTCCCTGAAAAAGATGACACCTCGTGATGATGTGGAGGTATATCTCACTAGGTTTGAGAGATTGGCAGAGAAGGAGAATCTGCCCCTATCTGAATGGGCCATGATGGTCGCACCCTATCTGATTGGAGAGCCCCAAAGGGCCTATGCTGACCTGAGCAAGCAGGATAGCCAAGACTATGCTAAGCTGAAAGCGGAGATTTTTACCCGGCTGGGTGTTACGGTGACAGCCCGTGCCAGAGGAGTTCATGACTGGAGATGCAGTTGGGAGTCTGCAGTCAGCAAACCTGATTATGGAGTTGAAAAGGTGATAGTGGACCGCTACACCCAAGCACGTCCTCCTGAGGTACAGCCGTCTGAGAGGTCGTCACTTCGGAGTTCCCAGACGCTGAACTCTCGCGGTAAGAGCGTTCCAGCTGTTGGGGACATGGGGTATGCTGATAAGCGGGTTCAGGCCCGAGGGGACATGTGGGTGGGAGAGTGTGATGGACAGTGTTGGAGCTGGCGTGAAATTGCAGCCAACTGTCCAATAGAGGGGGAGCCTATGTGTTGTGATGTTGGCAGATCCCTCTCTCTCTGCGCAGAACCTGTGTGTGTGTCTACCTCAACCGAAGAGACTGGACCACAGGTGTCCCCGGTGGTTGTAAATGACTGCCCAGCACAGGCCCTCTTGGACTCAGAGAGTCCAGTGACTTCCGTATGTGACAGCCTGATTGATAGGGACTTCATCCCTGATAAGCACCTGAGTGTGGTGTGCATCCATGGAGACACCAAAGTCTACCCAGAGACTGCCGTGGACTTGGTCCCCAAACTCGGGGAGGTTTCATATGAAGTGGGGGTAGTGAAGAACCTGGTGCAACCCGTCATATTGGGTAATGACTTTCCCCAGTCTAAGGATCTCTGGGGGAAAAATGTTTCTGATGGACAGTGTGATGAAGCTCCTATTGAGGGTGCGCAGTCCCGAGGGGCGGAACACAATGCTAGTGGGCCATTAAAATTATGTGATAATGATGATGACCATGATGATGATGCTGATATTGATAATGATGATGATGCTAATCATAATAGTGATGATACTGATGATGATCATGATAAAGATGAAATTCCTTTGCAGGTGATGTTGGGAGACGAGGATGGTGGTTCTCGGGAACCGAGTGTCCCTGACTTGCCTGTGTCCTGTGACAATTTTGAGAGTGAGCAGTGGCGAGACCCCACTCTTAGGACGGCACAGGAAAATATGATTGATCTAAATGAGGTTTCCCAGGAGCCTGGCTCTGAGGAGAGGTTTCCTCATGCTGCCATGAACAATAACCTATTGTATAGGGACACTGAAGTCCAGGGAGAGGTCGTGAGTCAGCTCCTAGTACCTGAGCTATATAGAAGTATAGTGCTGGGGTTGTCACATAGTCACATACTTGAGGGACCAGATGGTGAAGTTAATGTTGTGGATGACATGTTAACTAAGGTTCCAGATCAGGATGTGAATGAAAATGAATTGTATAACCCTGACAGTGAGCAGGATGTGAATGAAAATGAATTGTATAACCCTGACAGTGAGCAGGATGTGAATGAAAATGAAGTGTATAGCCCTGACAGTGAGCCAGATGTGGCTGAGAAAAAGGGGTCAGATAGTGATAGTGAATTATCTGATGACCATAAAGCAACCAGTGCAAATGAGGAAGGCATGGTAGCAGAGGAGGTTGAGAGTCCTGAGAAGAAAGCTGATGCTGACCTTACAGCCAGACAGAAGATGGCACCTGAAGATGTTTTACAGTTGGCCGGTTCCCTGGCGAAGACTAAGGTGAAAGGAGGAGAGCTGAGCTTTAAAGGCAGGACTCTGAAACTGAACACAGCACAAGTGGATGCTGTTGAAGATGAGAAGTTGTCGGTGTGTGGTGTGGATCTGCATCATGCCAAGGACTCTGAAGGTGATGCTGCAGAGGTGGAAAAAGCCATAGAAGTGGTAGACACCAAACCAGATGCCTCATCAGTAGCTGCAACTCGTGAAGCTCAGGCTGGAAGTTCAGCGCCCGGAGCCCCAGCAGTGTTCCCGAGTGATACCAAGGATCTGGATAAGTCACAAGATGAGATTTTGAGACATCGGGCTGGCGTTGGTGAGCTCAAGCGCACTTTCAGGGAGGCTACATCGGAGCCACGTCCCAACAAATGGGAAAAGCGATGTGTCACTCCGTTGCCGCTACAGACACATGGGAGCCCAGATGGGATGCAGAACGTGGTGGAAGAGAAGAATCCGGCGGGTTCTGAGTATACAGATGCCGCTATCAAGGAGAACTTGAAAGCTGGAATAAATGGAGATATTGGAGACCAAAGTGATGTGACTGAAGAAGTAGAGTGTAGGACTGACGGTAGGGCTTCTGGGCATGTCCTGCCAGAAGAGCCTGAAGGAGGGGAACTGGAGAAAAGTGAAAAACCCCTATACCTTCTGTGATAGTTGGTGACACATGGTCAGTGCACCAGGGACAGGAGGTACGTGAGTTTCTGAGGAAGAGTCAGTGTCAGTATTCCGGGTTTTCTAGGTAACTTTGTCAATGATTTTGCCCTTTGTTAAAATGGAGTTTGCTGTTTTGTGTGCCCTACTTCCTGTTCGTTTGTTTAAAGCCTGGCTCAGGTGTTGGCTTCACTGCTGGAATATTCTGCTTCCGTTTCCCTGCAACCCAGCTGCTTGTTCCTCACAGATCTTTTGTGTGTTTACCAGGAAAGTGCATAGCCTTATCTTCAGGTGTTTCTCAGCCACAGCAGCTTCTACCCATGGCTCTGGACATTCTCTGCATATGTAAGTTGCACAAAGTACTGTGTTATCACTAAACTGTTGACTTGGGAATTTAACCCTTGGTTCACTCCATCTGATAAGAACTGTGTTTCTGAACTGTTGCTGTTTAACCCTTTGTGCATTACCTCTGGTGAGAGCTGTTGGAACTGTTACTGGAACCTTACTGACATATGAACTTGTTGTTGGACTTCACTGAATTAAGCCACAACTGAGATTAACTTGTTCCTGGACCTCCCTGTGTTTTCTGCATACCTGGATCTGACTCTTCACACACCAGCAGTGTGTAAATCCAGCCACGTTATCTGTGCATCAGACTTACCTTGTGGTCACATTTGTGTGAGGACTCCGTCGTAAGAACTTTACCACCCTCGCTATAGAGGTTCAAAGACTTATATATCCGGATTCATATAACTGGACTTGTGTATATATATATGGACTCATTGCATGTCACTACGGGTTGTTTGAATATTGTTTTTGGGTGTTTTGCTGTTTCACAAATACATTATTTGCATTCAAAGAAACCCGTCTCTGATTGTTCATTGCCCCACGCTATCAGAATCCTCGAGTTCCTACAATAGTATTACAGGATATTCCAGCCTAAAAAAGAGGATTCTGCTGGGGCAATGACGGAGACACGGGCAGACAAATTGTTCACCATAGTTAACTCCTTGCAGCAGGAGGTGGCGGCTGCACTCAATCAGATTAGAGACTTGGAGTCTCGGGTTAACCACAATGCACAGGGGTTTGGTCAGGCTCTCCAAGATCTACGTTCTAGGTTAGGAGTCCTGGAGGCCTTACCTACTGAGCCTACCTCATCCACCAGTATGCCCAAATTGCCTCCATTCCGTTTTAATGGTGACCGAAGTCAATTCCGTGGGTTTGTTAATCAATGTATATTATTTTTGATGTACATGCCTCCTACTACCGGTCTGATAGATCTAAGGTTCTATGTATTATTATGTTGTTGACATCACGTGCACTGGCTTGGGCAAATCCTATGGTTGAAAGTCATGATACCCGTCTAAATAATTTGGACAATTTTCTGGCAGCCATGGCGCAAATGTTCGACGATCCCAACCGCCGTGCTACCGCTGAATCTGCCTTGCTTTCCTTACGCCAGGGGAAACGGTCAGTCATAGAATATGTTACTGAATTTAAAAGGTTAGTGGTGGACACCCAGTGGGAAAACAATGCTTTATTACCAATCTTTAGAAAAGGTTTGTCAAATGCAATCAAGGATGAGCTAGCTCGTTCAGAGTCTCCACAGGAGTTTGAATTGTTTATACAGCACTGTGTACGTATTGATATCCGTTTAACTGAACGCAGACAAGAAAAATGGGCCGCTGTAAATCGCATTACTAATTACTCTCTTCCGTCCAGGGAAACCACAGGCAAAAACCCGCGAGAGGCTGAGGAGGTGCCTATGCAGGTGGACTCACTGCAGAGACGTGAGAATAATGAACGCCGCGAACACCGTCTCCGTGAGCGCTTATGTTTCTATTGTGGTCAATCGGACCATTTCCTCATCAATTGTCCTAAATGTCCTAGGCGACCCAACAAGGTGTTGGCGGTAGTAGGGGATTATGATAACACAGACGCTGAGTCTGAAGTTTCGGAAACCAGTCTACATCTAGATGCGGTTTTTCCCCCAATACTGATGCCGACTTCCCTAAAGATCAAGGGGAGAAATATTCACATTGTTCTCTTCCTATACAGATTCAGTGGGAGGAACAGTGGATATCAAGTTCTGCCATGATAGACTCTGGAGCAGGTGGGAATTTCATGGATTCTTCTTTTGCAAAGGAACATGGTATAAAGACACAACTAAGAGCTTCACCAATCACTATGGAAACGGTGGATGGTTCCCCATTAGTTTCTGGACCAGTAGATCGGGAGACAGTGCCTCTGGAGTGTAAGATGGAACCAGACCATCAAGAAACACTTTCATTCATGTTAATATCTTCTCCTCATTTTCCTGTAATTTTAGGAATTCCCTGGTTACGGTCACAAAATCCAATCATCAATTGGGAAACCAAGGAGATAACCTTTCTCCCGAAGTGCAGTTCTACCATCAGTCCAACTGTAGCGGCTCCAGTTACCCAGAACTTGGAAGAGGTGATACAGGTACCTACTCTCCCTCTGATATATCAGGAATTCTCAGACATTTGTGATAAAAGGAAGGCAGATCAACTTCCCCCACATAGACCGTATGACTGCCCCATAGAATTGCTTCCTGGAGCAGCGATTCCTTTCGGCCATGTTTACCCGTTGGCGGCTCCGGAATTAAAATCTTTACGAGAGTATATAGATGAGAATTTAGCCAAGGGGTTTATCCGACCATCTTCTTCACCAGCGGGAGCTCCAATATTCTTTGTAAAGAAGAAGGATGGTACTCTAAGACCCTGCATTGACTACCGGGAGTTAAATAAGGTAACCATTCGTAACAGGTACCCATTGCCCCTAATTCCAGAATTGTTGGAAAGAGTTCGCCAGGCCAAGGTATTTACCAAATTAGATCTTCGTGGGGCATATAATTTACTCCGTATACGGCCCGGAGACGAATGGAAGACAGCTTTTAGATGCCGGTATGGACATTTTGAATATTTGGTGATGCCATTCGGACTCTGTAACGCTCCTGCTGCTTTTCAACATTTAGCCAACGACATTTTCAGGGATTTATTGGACCAATATGTGGTAATTTACCTTGATGACATCTTAATCTTTTCTGACTCCTTACAGGAACATCAGGAACATGTCAAGACCGTACTTAGACGTTTGAGAGATAATCATTTGTACATCAAACTCGAAAAGTGTGAGTTCCATTGTTCTGAAATTCAATTTTTAGGCTATGTTATCTCGCCTCAGGGATTGAATATGGAGTCCAGCAAGATCCAGGCAATCTTGGACTGGCCGGTACCAGGAAACATTAAGGAGGTACAACGATTCATTGGCTTTGCTAACTTTTATAGACGGTTTATCCGAAATTTTTCAGAAATTGTCCGTCCCATCACTCTCCTCACCAAGAAGGGGAAGAAGTTTGAATGGTCTTCGCAAGCTCAGGAAGCCTTTGATCGCCTGAAGGGTTGTTTTACCACGGCTCCAATATTGATGCATCCGGATCCTGCACAGCCTTTTATCGTGGAGGTGGACGCGTCTGACTGTGCATTGGGAGCTATCCTCTCACAACGTACCGGAGACAAAGGTTTGCTGCACCCGTGTGCCTTCTTCTCTCGTAGGTTATCTTCTGCAGAACTTAACTATGATGTGGCAGATAAGGAACTTTTGGCAATTATTTCTGCCTTTAAGGAATGGAGACACCATTTGCAGGGGGCAACTCAGCAGGTAGTAGTACTCACGGATCATCGCAATTTGGAATTCCTTAAGTCTGCCAGGTGTCTTTCTCCTCGACAAGCTAGGTGGAGTTTGTTCTTGAACCAGTTTAATTTTATTATTTCGTACCGCCCAGGTTCACGTAATGGGAAAGCTGACGCATTATCCCGAATCCATACCGTGGATTCCGTGCCTGGGACCCCGTCGAAGACCATCTTGTCGGAGGCCAATTTCGTTGGAGTGCTCCGGAACCGGGACTTGTGGCAGGAGATCAAGCTGGCCTATGACGGTGACGTATTTCTTGCAGCTCCACCTGACAATGTGAATCTTGTCCTTCGGAATGGTGTGTGGCTTAGAGATCGATGTATTTATGTCCCAGAGGCTGTAAGACTTCGAGTTCTCAAATTGGTCCACGACTCTAAATTGGCTGGTCATAGGGGGGTACAGAAGACGCAGGAATTGTTAACTCGTTTTTTTTGGTGGCCTACCTGCTTGAAGGATGTGAATGACTATGTCCGCTCTTGTGAAGTTTGTGCCCGGTACAAGGTTCCTCGCGTTTCACCTACTGGTCTTCTTAAACCGCTACCTGTACCGTCTCGCCCTTGGGGGTCTATTTCGATGGACTTTATTGTGGAGTTACCCACCTCTGGTGGTAAAAATACTATTTTGGTGGTAGTAGATCGTTTAACGAAAGCTGCTCATTTCATTCCGTGTGCTGGTCTTCCCTCAGCTACAGAGACAGTAGATCTAGTTATCCAGAACATTTTCCGGCTGCATGGGGTACCAGATGACATCATTTCTGACCGGGGAATACAATTTACCTCTAGATTTTGGAAAGGATTTTGTTCTGCGCTCCACATTAATGTTTGCTTGTCTTCTGCATACCATCCTCAGACCAACGGGCAGACCGAACGGACAAATCAAACCTTGGAGCAATATCTACGCTGTTACGTCAGTCATTTGCAGGACGATTGGCTGAAGCTACTTCCTCTAGCGGAATTTTCGTACAACAACTCCCAAAGCAGTTCCACGAAGGTAACGCCTTTTTTTGCCAACCTGGGTTATCATCCAAGTATTTTGCCTAGGTCTCCGGTTACGATTTCGGTACCAGCGGTTGAAGACAGAGTGACGGCGTTGCAACGTAATCTTGAAGTTTTGAAGGACTCCTGACCACAGCACAGGAGCGTTACAAGAAGTCGGCCGATAGATTCCGGAAACCAGCACCTATGTATAAGGTAGGAGACTCAGTTTGGTTGTCCACCAAGAATCTAAAATTGGGTGTTCCTTCGCAGAAACTGGGACAGAAATTCATCGGTCCATTCAAGATCACTGGGATTGTGAGCTCTGTTGCCTGTCGGTTGAAGCTACCACGGACTTTAAAGGTACACCCAGTATTTCATGTTTCCTTATTAAAACCAGTCTCTCCTAACACGTTTCAGGGACGTATCGTACCTCCCCCTCCACCAGTGTTGGTTGATGGCGAAGAACAATTCGTGGTACAGGATATTGTTAATTCGAGACTTCATAGAAACCGGCTTCAGTATCTAGTTAGATGGCAAGGTTACTCTCCTGAAAATGATTCTTGGGAACCAGTAAGTAACATCAATGCGCCTCTGAAGATTGCTCAGTTTCATCGGAGATACCCGGACAGGCCTGGTCCAGGATCGTCCGGAGGCCGTCTTTAGGGGGGAGTAATGTCAGTATTCCGGGTTTTCTAGGTAACTTTGTCAATGATTTTGCCCTTTGTTAAAATGGAGTTTGCTGTTTTGTGTGCCCTACTTCCTGTTCGTTTGTTTAAAGCCTGGCTCAGGTGTTGGCTTCACTGCTGGAATATTCTGCTTCCGTTTCCCTGCAACCCAGCTGCTTGTTCCTCACAGATCTTTTGTGTGTTTACCAGGAAAGTGCATAGCCTTATCTTCAGGTGTTTCTCAGCCACAGCAGCTTCTACCCATGGCTCTGGACATTCTCTGCATATGTAAGTTGCACAAAGTACTGTGTTATCACTAAACTGTTGACTTGGGAATTTAACCCTTGGTTCACTCCATCTGATAAGAACTGTGTTTCTGAACTGTTGCTGTTTAACCCTTTGTGCATTACCTCTGGTGAGAGCTGTTGGAACTGTTACTGGAACCTTACTGACATATGAACTTGTTGTTGGACTTCACTGAATTAAGCCACAACTGAGATTAACTTGTTCCTGGACCTCCCTGTGTTTTCTGCATACCTGGATCTGACTCTTCACACACCAGCAGTGTGTAAATCCAGCCACGTTATCTGTGCATCAGACTTACCTTGTGGTCACATTTGTGTGAGGACTCCGTCGTAAGAACTTTACCACCCTCGCTATAGAGGTTCAAAGACTTATATATCCGGATTCATATAACTGGACTTGTGTATATATATATGGACTCATTGCATGTCACTACGGGTTGTTTGAATATTGTTTTTGGGTGTTTTGCTGTTTCACAAATACATTATTTGCATTCAAAGAAACCCGTCTCTGATTGTTCATTGCCCACGCTATCAGAATCCTCGAGTTCCTACAATAGTATTACAGTCAGCAGAAGTGTTCTGATGTGCCGGGTCGTACTTATCTGGCCAGGCACTATATCAAAACTGAGCCCGGCCCTAAGGTCAAGATGAAACCGTGCAGGATACCGAGGCCCGCAGAGAGCATAGGCCTGGGAGGGTACAGGGTAGTGGCGGATGCTTCAGATGAAGAGAAAGCTGATGTTGGCTATGACTCAGGTGAAGATACAAATGACAGTGGTGAAGATGAAGCTGATGAGGGCCATGACTGGTCCAGAGTTCACTGTCTCTGTTGGATTGTTGACCAGCCCTCCGGTCTGGATGACCAGCCCTCCGGTCTGGAGAAGAGGGAGGGGATATGTGAGACAGTGAAGGAATATGTGTTGAATGGGGTGTACATTTCACCTAGGTACTGTGATGTATGGTATAAGGGAAATGGGTGGCTTTGTAAACCTAGTGGTAGAGAAAGGTCACTACACCTTACATTCATTACACACTTGCAGCTCAGGCCTGAAACCATTCAGCTGTTAATTAGGAGACCAGAAGTAGGTGTCTGCAAACACAGTCAGGGAGCTCATTCAGTCTGGACAAGGGGTCCAGGCACAGAAGGTGTCTCCAGGAGTGTGAGCTATCTCAGTCTGGGTGCAGGAAGTACCCCGGACACAGGAGTAGTCGCAGTGCGAATCCGTGCGAATAGCGGCTGAATAGGAGTGGATCTCTCTCAAGTCTGGACATTGAAAGTGCCTTCAGACACAAGGAGGAGTATCTGTGAAACTCCATACTGGTAACATATATCATATGTGTTGTTTTGGGTCAGGCTGGTAGAGCCGGGACCCGGATAGACAGGGCAATCGATCTATGTGTAATTAGTGGCTAGACAAGCCTAGGTTTTTCTGTTTATGCTTTATTTTTATCTGTTTGCTGTGGACTTTAATAAAACTGGTTGCGGCCAGTTTTTTACACCAGAACTGCTGTCTGAATGAACTGTTTTCGTGCCATTCTGTCTACCCAGACAGCGATCCTAGAGCTATATCCCCTGGAAATGTTACAGCGTGTATTGCTATATACTGTGTTGGCATTGTATACTATGTGGGTAGTGCTTAATACTATGTGGGTATTGATATATACTGTGTTGGCATTGTTGTATACTATGTGGGTAGTGCTTTATACTATGTGGGTATTGCTATATACTGTGTTGGCATTGTTGTATAATATGTGGGTAATGCTTAATACTATGTGGGTATTGCTATTTACTGTGTTGGCATTGTTGTATACTATGTGGGTAGTGCTTAATACTATGTGGGTATTGCTATATACTGTGTTGGCATTGTTGTATACTATGTGGGTAGTGCTTAATACTATGTGGGTATTGCTATATACTGTGTTGGCATTGTTGTATACTATGTGGGTAGTGCTTAATACTATGTGGGTATTGCTATATACTGTGTTGGCATTGTGGGAGTGCCTGTACTACAAAAGGGTTAATGACAGGCTAATGCCTTACATCCTAACAACAATGATTAAGCTTTTGATCAAATTTAACCATTCAGCTTTTGCTCATGCCGGACCAGAGGCTCTATTGCAGCTTGTCCAACAAAAAATGTGGCATCCCCAATTAAGAGCTTTGTGCCAAGAGATACATGATGAATGCCTTATATGTTTACAGAATAATCCTAAAGGTAAAGGCAAGCCACATCTCCTCAGAATACAAGTAGCGGAGGGACCCTGGCAGTCCATCCAAATTGATTTCATTGGTCCCTTCCCCCCTGCTAAAGGAGGTTTCCGATATGCCCTAGTTCTGGTGGACGTCTTCTTAAAATGGGTAGAGGCACTCCCAGCCACTAACAATACTGCCCTTACCACGGCCAAACTTTTCTGTGTTTTCACATTGGGGTTTCCCTAAAATCATTGAAAGTGACAATGGCCCTCATTTTGTGGGTCAAGTTATGAAGCACCTCTGTGCTCTGCTGGGGATCCAGCAGCGGTTTCATGTCCCCTATCATCCACAATCTGCAGGGATGGTAGAACGCATGAACAGGGCCCTGAAGTCTAAATTGTCTATAATGATCCAAGAAAAAGGTAATGATTGGGTTAATCATTTACTGGCTATTCTGTTAGTGGCATCCAAATCCACCGGTATTTCACCATTAATGACAGGAAGACAGATGCCTGCTCAGTTGCCAAGTGACATTGTACTTCCTAGCCCGCAACAAGCCGTAGTACAGAGGGATCAGTGGTTACAGCAGGTGCAAGAACACATTACATACCTTCAACAGTACGCAGCTTTCCAAATGGCAAAGAATTGTGCCAACCCCACTGACAAATCCTATGAGTCTAAATTTGTTATAGGAGCTCAGGTCATGGTGAAAAATTTCAGGAAGATAGGACCCTGTGAAGCTAACTGGGAGGGTCCCTTTGTTGTCACTCAGATCATAAGTCCTACAGTTTGGGGAGTACGGAGAAGTAGCAAACCAAGGGACAAGGGTATCAAAATTGTTCACATTGATCAATGTAAGCTTCTTAAGAATTCTACCAATACTACTGGTAAAAATTGATGCTTCGCTTTTTCTTTTTTACAGATCCTTGACGGGACTCGGCAGCCATGTATCCACCAGAGTACCTGGAGCTCCAGGACACTGTGTCTCACACTATACAGATGGACCCTGATAGTGTGACAGAGGGAGAAGATTCGGAGGATCCAGGAACTGGAAAACAGGAGGAACAATATACATGGAGTCGAGCCTTCAGAGACTTTCGGAAATCCTTGCTACGTTGGGACTCAAACATTACTGACTTTTATTATATTTTTATGTCTTGTACTGGGAACGTTTGTTCTCCCAATACCCAGGAACAAGTTTTTCATTATAGTAGACCAGTTAGGGAGAAAGATATTTTTTTCGAGGACGGGTCATTCCCAAGAAAAGGGGGGCCTTGTTCTTTTACTTTTGGTGTTGTTGGAATAGCATCTACATGTGTTGGACTTTCACGTAGGAAAGATTGTGTAACTACAGTTTCTGTATGTGTTGATTGCTGTATTGTGAATAGAGCTTTAATTACTAATGTAGAGGCCTCGCTACAAAATTCTACTCTGACCTTACGCTTAGGAAGGCAAATGTGTGATACTAGTGTAGATATTGTGACCCCCATGGCAGATTCAAATACTTACTCCGTTTACAAATGAGACTACACAAGGCAATTGCCGGGTCATGATTGGAAAAGAATGGAGGGATCCCTTTGGTGGAGAAACACCCCGGATGGGGAAATGGGAAAAAGAAAGATGTCCTGGAGTTGTGATAATCATTTCACAGTGTACCCATTACACCCTAAGACCTTGTCCCCTGAAAGTACTATAGATTATCTTGATTTTTTTTCTATATTCTACCAATTACTCCCGTGTAGCTTCTCAATACCCTTCATGGGTTAGTATAATATCCCCTCTAGAATTGACACTCCAGTGCCATTATTGGTCTAAAATCACAGGAACCGGTTCAGCATGTAAGAAAAAGAGAAATTTTGCTTGAGTATCAAATCCAATTCGTATTATCAACACTGGCCATTTCATCTCCTTAAATACTCAGTATGGTTTGTTTAATATGTCAGTCTGGGACTTAGCAGAGCATATCCCAGCATGTGCCCCTTTCTTAGACGGGTTTAGCATGAATTTTGACAGATGGCTGTCTGCCAGGACGGTATCCACTCAAAACAGAAGATATCCCAGGGCTGTTAAAAATGGTGTTATCCGGAGAACAGGAAATAGCTCAGGCCCCGAAACCGGTTTACAAAGGAAAAAAAAGAGAATAGTATGATACTCTTTGGGAGGTGCTGGTCCTTAACACCCTAGACATCCAGACCCTCAGTAGTAGACTATCCTTTGGAGCTGATGCTGAGAATGTGGCCTTAGTCCAAAGTGCTATTCAAGGCCAGATGATTGTCAATAATCAAAAGTACCAAGCCCGAGTGATGGATTATCTCCAGGGTCAGATTAGAACATTATTCAAGGTTACTAGAGAAATTAGCAATGTAACCCAACACGCCCTTGCTTGTATTGCCCTTCAAGCGGAAATGCATACTAATGCTAAAATACTCCTCCAAACCCTTCTTAACGGTCACTGGCCATGGGAAATGGGCCGCACATGGCCATGTATACCTGAATTCGCAAAAAAACATGTTAATTGGTGGAAAATTGGGTGGATGGGTTGTACTGATCTCAATATGGAGGATTGCACCTTCGGTGCCTTAATACCCCTCCGAGGTACTGTTCATCCCCTCCTGAGTCAAGTTGATATGGGACTGGTCCATAAAAATTTATGGGTTCGGACACCGTCAGACACTTCTGTTAGTTATGTTCGAACTCCAGATGGTATTCAAAAGATTTCTATCGCCCTATATGGACAAGAACGTTCTGATTTGGTATGCCCTTATGGAGTCACTAATCCTGTCGAAAGCCGCCCCTGTTGGGAGAATGAGGAGACTACCTGTCCTCTCATTCTCGAGGAACTTAGAGGTCCTCTATTTTGGCAGTTCAACAATGGAGAGATGTGCCTCCACATTCCTACTAAACAATGTCACTTTTCGCACTCCTTCTTGCATGATTACAGGACTGGCGCGGCCAGCATTGTACTGTACTACCACACCAATTATTGATATCCGAGTTGATGAACAAAAATGGGTTTACCAGCCAGTTATCCTGCTGAGAAGAGAATTCAATGTAACATACCGTCCTCCCAGGGTAGCTTCTCGCCATCTGTCTATGGGGAAATGCCTGTATCAAATGATTCAGGACCTAGAGGTTCTGGAACATTTCCAGAGATTGTACAATCAGACTGGTCAAAGAGCTTTAATCACCATAGCCCACAATAAGGTAAAAATGCAGAAAATCATTAAACAATATGAAGAAGTGAATATCTCGTGGTGGGACGAGATTGTCAAGTTCTTCACAGGGAAATTTCCCCCCCTTCGGAATGCAGCAGGCCACTTCTTTACACACCCCATACTCTGGGCGTTCATTCTAGGTGGGATTACTATTGGTTATTTTCTTTGGATCTGTTGTAAACAAATATTTCTGCGCCGGAATATTGGCCATGTTGAGGAGTTGTGCCGGCTGCAATCCTGTGTCCATAATTACACTCCAGTGACAAGATGTTACAGGAGACCCCTTCCCACCACAACTGTTGATCCTCAAAGACCCTCTCCACCTCCTACTGAGCCAGGTCTCATAGATGGACCGTCCATCTATCACAGCGTCCCGTGTATATGAAGCCATGAACCCCATCTACCACAACACCCCTTCTCATGGTATACCTTCTCGTGATATGCTCGTGTAGAAATTGTACTCTGGATAGAGTACAAGAGGGGGACTTGTAAGAGAATGGTCAGCCATAATATAATAAGCAGCCATGATAAACCAGGAAGCCATTTTGTGAAAAGTTAGAAGCTAAGAATCAACTTTTCTAGTAGACTTAATAAGCTGTATTTTGTAGAGATTGGAAGAAATGAGATCATGTCTAGCGAGCCGAAGCTGGCACACTAAAGGAAAGTTGGGTCAATAGGGAATAGAATCCTGCAGAATTAGCGTTACACCATGTAGGGTTAACAAATATATTGTATGTGGTAATGTCGGGTAGTAGAAAACAAAAACCATTAAAATGTCAAATGCATCAATTTATGGATATAGACTGGAGGAAGAGAGAATTAAGTGTCAAAGGTATGAATTTATGGATAGGTCAAGAACCGTAGCCTTAAATATCAGTGACTTTTATGGGTTTTAACCCCTCTCTGACATTATACGTACTATCCCGTCCATAAAACCCGTGCCATTCTGCCCATGGACGGGATAGTACGTCATAGGCGATCAGCTGCGCTCCTGAGGGGAGCGCAGCTAATCGCCGCCGGGTGTCAGCTGATTATCACAGCTGACACCCGTGACTGTGTGTCAGGAGCGGTCACGGACCGCTCCCGGCACATTAACCCCTAGCACACCGCGATCAAACATGATCGCGATGTACTGGGGGCACAGGGGAGGATCGCGCAGGGTGGGGGCTCCCTGCGCGCCCCCCTGAGACCCTCAGACCAGCGCGATGTGATCGCGCTGTTCTGAGGGCTTCCTCCCTCCCAGGACCCGGATCCAAGATGGCGCCGGGGTCCTGGAGGGAGGCGGCTTCCTCAGTGCCTGCTGAGAGCAGGCACTGAGAAGCCTGCTGCACTGCCTGAGCGATCGCTGGTGTGACAGTGTGCTCTGCACACTGTCACACCAGCGATTTGATAAAATACAGTGATGTCCCACCCTGGGACAATGTAAAAAAGTTAAAAAAATAAAAATAAACATGTTATAAAAAAAAATCCAAAATAAATTAAAAAAAAAAAAAAATATTCCCCAATAAATTCATTTCTTCCTGTAAATGAAAAAAACAAAACAATAAAAGTACACATATTTGGTATCGCCGCGTCCGTAACAACCCCCCCTATAAAACTGTCCCACTAGTTAACCCCTTTAGTGAACCCCTTAAAAAAAAAAAAAAAAAACGAAGCAAAAAATCAATGCTATATCATCATACCGCCGAACAAAAAGTGGAATAACGCGTGATCAAAAAGACCGATATAAATAAACATGGTACCGCTGAAAACTTCATCTTGTCCCGCAAAAAACGAGCCACCATACAGCATCATCAGCGAAAAAATAAAAAAGTTATAGCTCGCAGAATAAAGCGATGCAAAAATAATTATTTTTTATATAAAATTGTTTTTATTCTATAAAAGCGCCAAAACATAAAAAAATGATATAAATGAGGTATCGCCATAATCGTACTGACCCGAAGAATAAAACTGCTTTATCAATTTTACCACACGCGGAACAATAAAAACGCCTCCCCCAAAAGAAATTCATGAATTGCTGATTTTTGTTCATTCTAACCTCCCAAAAATCGAAATAAAAAGCGATCAAAAAATGTCACCTGCTCAAAAATGGTACAAAAAAAACGTCAACTCGTACCGCAAAAAATAAGACCTCACATGACTCTGTGGGCCAAAACATGCAAAAATTATAGCTCTCAAAATGTGGCGATGCAAAAAACTATTTTTGCAATAAAAAGCGTCTTTTAGCGTGACAGCTGCCAAT
The DNA here is from genome assembly GCA_033576555.1 of Oophaga sylvatica. Lineage (NCBI taxonomy): Eukaryota > Metazoa > Chordata > Amphibia > Anura > Dendrobatidae > Oophaga > Oophaga sylvatica. The sequence continues at coordinate 10,199 of JARQOD010010257.1, read as the reverse complement.
CATAAAAACCCGCTATAAATAGTAAATCAAACCCCCCTTTATTGCCCCCTTAGTTAGGGAAAAATAATAAAATTAAAAAAATGTATTTATTTCCATTTTCCCATTAGGGTTAGGGTTAGGGTTGCGGCTAAAGTTAGGGTTAGGGTTGGCGCTAAAGTTAGGATTAGGGTTAGGGTTGGGATTAGGGGTGTGTTAGAGTTAGGTTTGTGGTTAGGGTTGGGACTAGGGTTAGGGGTGTGTTGGGGTTAGGGTTGGAGTTAGAATTGGGGGTTTCCGCTGTTTAGGCACATCAGGGGCTCTCCAAATGTGACATGGCGTCTGATCTCAATTCCAGCCAATTCTGCGTTGAAAAAGTCAAACGGTGCTCCTTCACTTCTGAGCTCTGCCATGCGTCCAAACAGTAGTTTATCCCCACATATGGGGTATCAGCGTACTCTGGACCCCAAGAGTTATTGTGCAATTTGTCCTATTTCTTCTGTTACCCTTGGGAAAATAAAAAACTGGGGGCGAAAATATCATTTTTGTACAAAAAAAATTATTTTTTTGTTTTTACGGCTGTACATTATAAACTTCTGTGAAGCACTTGGGGCTTCATAGCGCTCACCACACACCTAGATAAGTTCCTTGTGGGGTCTATTTTCCAAAATGGGGTCACTTGTTGGGGATTTCCACTGTTTAGGCACATCAGGGGCTCTCCAAATGCGACATGACGCCCCCAGACCAATCCATCAAAGTCTGCAATCCAAAACGTCACTACTTCCCTTCCGAGCCCCAACGTGTACCCATACAGTAGTTTTCTCCCACATATTGGGTATCAGCGTACTCAGGACAAATTGGGCAACAACTTTTGGGGTCCAATTTCTCCTGTTACCCTTGTAAAAATAAAATATTGGGGCGAAAAAATCATGTTTGCAAAAAAAAAAAAGATTTTTTTATTTTTACGGCTGTGCGTTATAAACTTCTGTGAAGCACTTCGGGGTTCAAAGTGCTCACCACACATCTAGATAAGTTCCTTCTGGGTCTATTTTCCAAAATGGGGTCACTTGTGGGGGGTTTCCACTGTTTAGGCGCATCAAGGGCTCTCCAAATGCGACATGACGCACCCAGACCATTCCATCAAAGTCTGCAATCCAAAACGTCACTACTTCCCTTCCGAGCCCTGACGTGCGCCCATACAGTAGTTTTCTCCCACATATTGGGTATCAGCGTACTCAGGACAAATTGGACAACAACTTTTGGGGTCCAATTTCTCCTGTTACCCTTGTGAAAATAAAATATTGGGGGCGAAAAAATCATTTTTGTAAAAAAAAAAAAAAGATTTTTTATTTTACGGCTGTACGTTATAAACTTTAGTGAAACACCTGGGGGTTCAAAGTTCTCACCACACATCTAGATAAGTTCCTTGAGGGGTTTAGTTTCCAAAATGGTGTCATTTATGGGGGTTTCCACTGTTTAGGCAGATCAGGAGCTCTCCAAACACGACATGGCGTCCAGCCAATTCTGCGTTGAAAAAGTCAGACGGCGCTCCTTCCCTTCCAAACTCTGCCATGCACCCAAACAGTGGTTTACCCCCACATATGGGGTATCAGCGCACTCAGGACAAATTGCACAATAACTTTTGGAGTCTTGTTACCCTTGGAAAAATAAAAATTGGGGTGAAAAGATCATTTTTGTGGAAAAAATATGATTTTTAAATTTTACGGCTCTACGTTATAAACTTGTGTGAAGCACTTGGGGGTTCAAATTGCTCATCAAAAATCTAGATAAGTTCCTTAGGGGGTCTAGTTTCCAAAATGGGGTCATTTGTGGGGGGTTTCCACTGTTTAGGCACATCAGGGACTCTCCAAATGCAACATGGCATCCAAACTCAATTCCAGCCAATTTTGGTTGGAAAAAGTCAAATGGTGCTCCTTCCATTCCGAGCTCTGCCGTGCGCCCAAACAATGGTTCCCCCCCACATATGGGGTATCAGCGTACTCAGGACAAATTGTACAACAACTTATGTCGTCCAATTTCTCCTGTTACCCTTGGGAAAATAAAAAATTAGTGACTAAAAGATAATTTTTGTGGGAAAAAAATAGGATTTTTTATTTTCATGCCCGGGCATTATAAACTTGTGTGAAGCACTTGGGGGTTCAAAGTGCTCACCAAAGATCTAGATAAGTTCCTTAGGGGGTCTAGTTTCCAAAATGGGGTCACTTGTGGGGGGTTTCCACTGTTTAGGCTCATCTGGGGCACTGCAAACGGAACATGACCCCCATTAACGTCTGCATTCCAAAACGTTACTACTTCCTTTCCAAGCCCTGCCGTGCGCCCAAACAGTCCCCCCCCACATATGGGGTATCAGCGTACTCAGGACAAATTGGACAACAACTTTTGGGGTCCAATTTCCTTGGGAAAATTCAAAAATTTGGGACTAAAAAATCATTTATGTGGAAAATTGATTTTTTTTTTTTTTCACACCCAGGCTTTATAAACTTTTGTGAAACACTTGAGGGTTCAAAGTGCTCACAACAGATCTAGATAAGTACCTTAGGGGGTCTAGTTTCCAAAATGGTGTCACTTGTGGGGGGTTTCCACTGTTTAGGTGCATCAGGGGCTCTCCAAACGCGACATGGCATCCAATCTAAATTCCAGCCAATTTTAGTTTGAAAAAGTCAAACGGCGCTCCTTCCCTTACGAGCTCTGCCGTGTACCCAAACAGTGGTTTTCCCCCACATATGGGGTATTGGCGTACTCAGGAGAAATTGCATAACAACCTTATCTGTCCATTTTCTCCTTTTACCCTTGTGAAAATAAAAAAAAGTTTGTAAAAGATCATTTTTGTGACTAAAAAGTAAAATATTAATTTTTTCCTTCCACGTTGCTTTAGTTACTGTGAAGCACCTGAAGGGTTAATAAACTTCTTGAATGTGGTTTTGAGTACCTTGAGGGGTGCAGTTTTTAGAATGGTGTCACTTTTGGGTATTTTCTGCCATATAGACCCTCAAAGTGACTTCAAATGTGAGGTGGTCCCTAAAAAAAATGGCTTTGTAAATTTTGCTGTAAAAGTGAGAAATCGCTGGTCAACTTTTAACCCTTATAATTTCCTAACAAAAAAAAATTTTGGTACCAAAATTGTGCTGATGTAAAGTAGACATGTGGGAAATGTTATTTCTTAACTATTTTGTGTGATATATTTCTCTGTTTTAAGGGAATAAAAATTCAAAGTTTGAAAATTGCAAAATTTTAAAAATTTTCGCCATATTTGCGTTTTTTTTCAAAAATAAACGCAAGTTATATCGAAGAAATTTTACCACTAACATGAAGTACAATATGTCACGAGAAAACAATCTCAGAATCGCGAAGATCCGTTGAAGCGTTCCAGAGTTATAACCTCATAAAGAGACAGTGGTCAGAATTGTAAAAATTGGCCCGGTCATTAACGTGCAAACCACCCTTGGGGGTGAAGGGGTTAATGGTGTGTGTGTAGGAAAGTCAATTAATGTGGAGAAATGTCAATTAATGTTGTTAGTTAATGTCATATTATGCATATTTCTGTAGATTATCATGTGAACGCCCTATGTGGCAAAAATGCAGTGTTCTTTGTTCGTATCAGGTATAAAAAGCCACCTATGTCTTAGGACGGGGCTATTGCCAATCTATCTGCCATTCCACCGCCAGACTTCTCTGCGAATCTTCATCTGAATTTCTGTTTTCGTGCCTGCATACTTCCACTCACTGTCTATCTGTAATCTGTCCTGCCGTGTTTCTCCGAATAAACTTTCAACCACAGCTTAAAAGAAGATTGTCTGCATCATTTTTCCTGGTTCTTCCAGCTCTCAGGAAGGACTGATTTTCCTTCAGGTGCTGTACTGGAGAGAATGAAACTGGGACCTGCTGGGAAACTGCATGTCCTGTGTAGCTGAAGGCCCTTTCACAGCATGTGATCAGTCACATTCTTGAAAGGAATTTCAAAATGTGGTAATGTATACAGTGGTTCTGTTTGTATATGTGTTTGTATATACAGATATATTATATATATATATATATATATAATATACATACAATTTATATATATGTTTGTTCTTTCTAGAATAATAAACAGGAATAAATATATGCTCTTTTTATCTGTAAATAAATTTTTGGAAAGGATGTAAGATCATCTATTGTGTTTCCAATATTTACTACACAGCAGAACGAAACAGTTATTGAACATTGAGCATGGTCACAGTTATGTTTTAGAACATCTTCACATTCTTGCAGTTCTCTCTTTTATTTCCGGAATACATAGTAGCAGCTAGTTTTAACATTACTTACCTATAGATACTGGTCAAGAAGATTGTCATGATTATCCAGAGTAGTCTATGAGTTAAGCTTAAGTTTTTCAAGAACGGCAGAATATAGATATGATTGCTGTTAATAGTGTAGTGAGAATATACAAATTACTCTTTTGAATCCATATTGAAATATACAGAATGCATTCAGACAATTACATAGCTGCATTTCTGGTAAAAGATTTACAGATGTGAAAGAAAATGCTCATCCTGCCATAAACTGGAGAACTGTTTGTTTATTGACTTCACAAACAGTTCTAAGCTTCCATTTTGTTGTTTGCGATTGTAAAACTTTACGGTTTACTTAACCTCTGTCTGTGGTGGTTTTATCTAAATACTTGTGGCTTTTACATTATAAGGGTTTATCGCCCTTCGTCTGACGACTCCATGATATCTCAGTTTCATCCGACCTTGAAAGCTGGCCACTTGAAGAGCTGGGTGAAACTTGAGTTACTACATAGTGTAAATCACTATATAAGACCAGAGAAACATGACTAAGACAGATGCAAAAACTGGGGTACCTGTACATGTACAGTGTGTTCATACCTGTATAATTGGGGATGCCCATGCAGTGTAGTGAATCTCCTAGGGGTTCTCTGTCTTGGTGTTGCTTCTCTGATATTCCAGACGGATGATGTTTAAAAGCCTCTTGATGATGATGTAAGTATACTGTATGTAGTTAATCTTTATATATACTTAATTATTATATGTATTTAATCCCTATATGTATTTAACCTTTGTATATTAAAATATACAAAAGTGTACGCACTCATAGTATTCAATCATACTATTCCTTTAATTTTGTACTTTCAAATAAAATAGCGTTATATTGCAAGTATTAGCCATCTTTAAAGCCGTATCTGAACCTTAGTGTTTTTTACGGGGCACAACCAGTATGTGGGTTCCAAGGCGTAATGGGGCGCATATGACTAGGCAGCAGGGCTGACCTTGCTGCCAATGTGTAAAACAAAGAGTACGGGAGTACAAAATGAATATGGTGAAGTGTTTTTTACTGGGCCCATCCAGTATGTGGGTTCCAAGGCATTATGGGATGCACATGACTTTGCAGCAGTGCAGACATTGCTGTCAATGTGTAAAACAAAGAATACGGGAGTACAAAATGAAGATGGTGAAGTAGTTTTTACGGGGCCCATTTAGTATGTGGGTTCCAAGGCGTAATGGGGTGCATATGGCTTTGCAGCAGGCCAGACATTGCTGTCAATGTGTAAAAAAAAGAGTAATGGAGTACAAAATGAATATGGTGAGGTGTATTTTACGGGGCCCATCCAATATGTGGGTTCCAAGGTGTAATGGGTGCATATGACTAGGCAGCAAGGCTGGTGTTACTGCCAATGTGAAAACAAAAGAGTACGAGAGTTAATACCATTAATATGGTGAAGTGGTTTTTACAGGGCCCATCCAGTATGTGGGTTCCAAGACGTAATGGGGTTCTTATGACTTTGCAGCAGGGCAGACATTGCTGTCAATGTAAAATAAATAGTACGGGAGTATAAAATTAATATGGTGAAGTGCGTTTTTACGGGGCCCATCCAGTATGTGGGTTCCAAGGCGTAATGGGGTGCATATGACTTTGCAGGAGGGCAGACATTGCTGTCACTGTGTAAAACAAATAGTACAGGAGTACAAAATGAATATGTGAAGTGTTTTTTTACTGGGGCCCATCCAGTACGTGGGTTCCAAGGCGTAATGGGGTGCATATTGGCTATTGCTGCCAATGTATAAAACAAAGAGTACGGGAGTACAAAATAAATATGGTGAAGTTGATTTCACAGGGCCTATCCAGTATGTGGGTTCCAAGGCGTAATGGGGTGCATATGACTATGCAGCAGGGCAGATATTACTGTCACTGTGTAAGCAAGAGTACAGGAGTACAAAATGAATATGGTGAAGTGGATTTTCAGGGACCCATCCAGTATGTGGGTTCCAAGGCATAATGGGGTGCATATGGCTATGCAGCAGGATAGACATTGCTGTCACTGTGTAAACAAAAGAGTATAGGAATACAAAATGAATATGGTGAAGTGGATTTTACAGGGCCCATCCAGTATGTGGGTTCCAAGGCGTAATGGGGTGCATATGATTTTGGAGGTGGGCAGACATTGCTGTCAATGTGTAAAACAAAGAGTACGGGAGTACAAAATAAATATGAAGTTGATTTCACGGGGCCTATCCAGTATGTGGGTTCCAAGGCGTAATGGGGTGCATATGACTATGCAGCAGGGCAGATATTACTGTCACTGTGTAAGCAAGAGTAAGGGAGTACAAAATGAATATGGTGAAGTGTATTTTAGGGGCCCATCCAGTATGTGGGTTCCAAGGCATAATGGGGTGCATATGGCTATGCAGCAGGGTAGACATTGCTGTCACTGTGTAAACAAAAGAGTATGGGAGTACAAAATAAATATGGTGAAGTTGATTTCACAGGGCCTATTCAGTATGTGGGTTCCAAGGCGTAATGGGGTGCATATGACTATGCAGCAGGGCAGATATTACTGTCACTGTGTAAGCAAGAGTACAGGAGTACAATATGAATATGGTGAAGTGGATTTTCAGGGGCCCATCCAGTATGTGGGTTCCAAGGTATAATGGGGTGCATATGGCTATGCAGCAGGGCTGGCCTTGCTGCCAATGTATAAAACAAAGAGTACGGGAGTACAAAATGAATATGGTGAAGTGGATTTTCAGGGGCCCATCCAGTATGTGGGCTCTAAGGCGTAATGGGGTGCATATGATTTTGGAGCTGGGCAGACATTGCTGTCAATGTGTAAAACAAAGAGTACGGGAGTACAAAATAAATATGATGAAGTTGATTTCACAGCAGGGAAGACATTGCTGTCAATGTGTAAAACAAAGAGTACGAGAGTACAATATGAATATGGTGAAGGGAATTTTCAGGGGCCCATCCAGTATGTGGGTTCCAAGGCGGAATGGGGTGCATATGACTTTGCAGCAGTGCAATCCCTGCAGTAGTGCGGCACTCTGCCGGGGAGGCGAGGAGAGAGGTCGCTTCCTATCATAACAAACACTTGATTGCTGGGTGTCCCATCCTGCGTTCTGAATTCAAGGTGTTCCAGTGGACTGCTTGATAGATATCTGGTCACAAGTTACGACGATGCCGAAACATATTTCAAGCAGCATTTCCAGGCTCTGGCCAAGCCATAAAAAGAGACATTGATGCGGTTGTTTGCTGCCAACCAACAACCGATCCCGGTCACAGGGGTCGTGTAGATGAATATTCGAATCTGTGGGCAAGAAGTGGGGAGAAAAGGGATCCTGCTAGTCCCTGAGCCCATCAAAGAATATGTGTCTGTAGTACTGGGACCCGGTAATTGGAAGAAGGCTACTACACATAAGCCTACTTAAGAAGCCCTTCAGCGAATGATCCGCGTCTGTGGGACGTAGAAGAGTGTGCCAGCTTATCAGACTGTAGGGGTCATCAGGGCTCTTGGGAAAGAGCCTGTAATCCTGCCTCCCGAGCGAAAAAGTATATTACACCTTCAAGGGGGGACTCATCGCAACCTCGACGGGTTGGAAGTGATTGTTCAGCCTGTGGTAGGGGGAGGAGTGGACCAAGAAGTCATGATAGCTCGTATGATAGCTGTGGTCCAGCAAGGACACATCCCCATAAGAGTTTTGAATGTGGGCCCCGGGGAAGTCACCTTGCCACGAGGGACAGATCTGTCCCTGGTATACCTACATAAGGGTGAAGTGAGTCAGAATGAGATGTCTTTATCACCATTAGAAGGTGTGGGGTGGACCCTAGCAGTTGCTTGCGGGGGCCGAAGAAACGCCATCCCCTGAGTGAAGTGGACGGGTGTTATGTTTCGGTAGCTGAGGAGTGCAGGCAAAAAAGGCAATACACCAGAGCAGTTGGAATCTATGAGATTGCAGTACCCTGACTAACCACCACAACTAGAGGCAGCCGTGGAGCGTTCCTACGTTGGTCCTAGACGCCTCGTCACAGCCTGAGAAACTAACTACACCTAAAGATAGATATAGGAAAGCTATCTGCCCCGGAGCAGAACCCCAAAGATAATAGAAAGCCCCCAAACATGTAATGGCGGTTAGACAAGAAGAAATACTGACACAGAAGGAAAATAGGATGAGCAAACGTTGGGGCCCAAACTAACTAAATAGAAAAGGATAGGAAGGGTACTTACTGCAATCCCAGAAAACCCTGAAAAGCACCAACTCTACTAATTTCAAAAACACCTGAGATCACACGACCTCTACCACCTAAATTAGTTCTCTGGTGTAACAAACTCAAAACAGCAGCCACTGAAAAAACTGGAAAAAGCAAAAGTACAAACATCAGTGGCTGAACTAAACTGAGAGGGCAAAAGCCCCCGGAGGGGACCCTGAAGGCCCCCACAGAAGTGCAGGACAAAATGCAAAAATCAAGCACAAAAACAAAAAGAAGAAAATGTCTTATCTGTTAGCAGGAGATGCAGACACGACACAGCAGGCTACAAGGGAAACAGGAATCAAGGATAGAGACCAGAACAATTGATCACCGGCAACCCTGATGGGAAGGTGACTCCCTTATATAAGACCAGTCAGTAACACCTGATTCCCAATCCTCACAATCTTCACTGGACAGACCAGCACCGCTTGTAACCACCAGAGGGAGCCTCTGCTCAGAACTCATCCCAAGCCCGCTCACAACAGACGGGTCATCCTTGGTTAAATAAATGCAAGTGAATGTGAAGGCTCTTGGCCCTGAGAGTGTGCAAGCGATAGAAGTTATGCTGTGGGAAAATCAGGCCTCATTCTCCCGTCACGCCAAAGATTTCGGCTGTACTTAAGCCATCACGCACGAAATACCGACCGGGGAAGCTCGTCCAATTCGAGAACGATATCGGCAGATCCCGCCCAAGATGTACCAAGAGGTGAAGACTAGTGTTGAGCGATACGATAATGCAAATATCGGCTATCGGCCGATATTAGCTCTATCGGCCTTTCGATAATTCGTTTCGATATTTTCGTCTTATCGAATACCAGAATCGGATTTGTCACTGTCACTGTCTGTGTCCGTCGGTCGGGTCTGTCACTGTCAGTGTCCGTCGGTCGGGTCTGTCAGGAGTCAGCGGCACTTACCTGGCAGAAGATCTCCGGCGGTCACGTCCTGGACTGCTTCATGGCCGCCATCCTCTTCTCCCCGGCGGTCACATGCAGTTTCTCGCGATAACTGCAGTGACTGCTGGGTAATCCCGGCCGTAAAGCAGTCAGTCCGATGACGTCACCGCCGGGGAAGCAGGTAATCAGCTGTGCTGCGTCGCGATGACAGGCTCTGCCTGTCATTGCGATGTAGCAGAGCTGGATCGTCGTGGGACTGTCGTTATGGACTGCGTCGGACAGGTGGTATACTGTTGGTTTGTTTTTTTTCTTTTTTTACAGGAGATCGATGGCGTCGCAGGAATGAGAGAGTAATAAAAGAAATGAAAACTGTGTTGTCTCTTTTATTTCATTAAAAGACTTTTTTCTTGCTTTGTCTTTTTTTTATGCATTTAATAACTTTGGGATTAATAATGGATCGGTGTCTTATTGACACCTCTCCATTATTAACCGGGCTTATTGTCACCGTGCAATCAACGGTGACATTAACCCCTTATTACCCCGCTTGCCACCGCTACAGGGCAGTGGGAAGAGCCGGGTAAAGTGCCACAATTGGCACATCTTTTGATGCGCCAAATGTGGGGCTGCTGTAGCCTGGTATTATCAGGCTGTTGAGGGCCAAAATCCATGGGCCTTGACAGTCTTTTAATACCAGGCCGCAGCAGTCTGTATTTTACTTGGCTGGTTAACAAAAATAGGGGACCCCTACGCCGTTTTTTTTTCGAGGGGATCCCCTATTTTTGTTAA
>JARQOD010010256.1:0-28053 GCA_033576555.1 Oophaga sylvatica | reverse complement strand
TGCCCACCCGTTTCCCCCCTCCCCGCACCGTGCCCCCCGTATTCCCCCCCCCCCCGCACGTGCACCCTTTTCCCCTTTCCCCCCCGCACCGGCACCCGGTTTTTCCTCTCCTCCCCCCACCGGAAAACCCGGTATTCCCCCCTCCCGCACCGTGCACCCGTATTCCCCTCCTCCCGAAACCGTCCCCCCCGGGTATTCCCTCCTCCCCGCACCGTGCACCCGGTATTCTCCTCTCCTCCCGCACCGTGCACCCGGTATTCTCCTCCTCCCCGCACCGTGCACCCGGTATTCTCCTCCTCCCCGCACCGTGCACCCGGTATTCTCCTCCTCCCGCACCGTGCACCCGGTATTCCCTCCTCCCCGCACCGTGCACCCGGTATTCTCCTCTCCTCCCCGCACCGTGCACCCGGTATTCTCCTCCTCCCCGCACCGTGCACCCGGTATTCTCCTCCTCCCCGCACCGTGCACCCGGTATTCCCTCCTCCCCGCACCGTGCACCCGGTATTCTCCTCCTCCTCCCCGCACCGTGCACCCGGTATTCTCCTCCTCCCGCACCGTGCACCCGGTATTCTCCTCCTCCCCGCACCGTGCACCCGGTATTCTCCTCCTCCCCGCACCGTGCACCCGGTATTCTCCTCCTCCCCGCACCGTGCACCCGGTATTCTCCTCCTCCCCGTGCACCCGTATTCTCCTCCCGCACCGTGCCGATTCCTCCCCCCGCACCTATTCTCCTCCCCGCACGTGCACCCGTTTTCCTCCCGCACCGTGCACCCGTATTCCTCCCCCACCGTGCACCGATTCTCCTCCCCGCACCGTGCACCCGTATCCTCCCCGCACGTGCACCCGTATTCTCCCCCGCACCGTGCACCCGGTATTCCTCCCCCCCACCGCACCGTATCCCCCCCCCACCGTGCACCCGTATCCTCCTCCCGCACCGTGCACCCGTATTCCCTCCTCCCCGCACCGGCACCCGTATTCTCCTCCGCACCGTGCACCCGTATTCTCCTCCGCACCGGCACCGTATTCCCTCCCCGCACGTCACCCGTATTCTCCTCCCCGCACCGCCGTATTCTCCTCCGCACTGCACCGTATTCTCCTCCCACTCACCTCCTCCGCAGCCGTATCCCTCCCCACGACCGTCTTCTCCTCCCGCACCGTGCACCACCTCCGACGGTATTCCTCCTCCCCACGTGCACCGATTCTCCTCCGCCGACCCGTATTCCTCCCGCACGTGCACCCGTATTCCCTCCCGCACGGCACCCGTATCCTCCTCCCCGTCCGTATCCTCTCCCCGACCGGCACCGTTTCCTCCCCGCACCTGCCTATTCCCTCCACGGCACCTTCCTCCCCCCGCACGCACCGGTACCCTCCCGCACGGCACGTATCCTCCCCCGCACCTGCCGATCCTCCCGCACCGACCGTATCCCTCCGCACCGTCCGTTCCTCCCCGCACGCACCCGTCTCTCTCCCCGACCGTGCCCCTATTCCCTCCCCGCACCGTGCACCCGTATCTCTCCCGACCGTCACCCTATTCCCCCCCCGCACCGTGCACCGGTATTCCTCCCCCACCGCCGATTCCCTCCCCACCGGCACCCGTATTCCTCCCGACCGTGCACGTATTCTCCTCCGCACCGTGGCACCGTGCACCCGTATTCCCCTCCTCCCCCCCCGTCACCCGGTATTCTCCTCCTCCCCGCACCGTGCACCCGGTTTCTCCTCCTCCCCGCACCGTGCACCCGGTATTTCCCTCCTCCCCGCACCGTGCACCCCGGTATTCCCTCCTCCCCCGCACCGTGCACCCGGTATTCTCCTCCTCCCCGCACCGTGCACCCGGTATTCCCTCCTCCCCGTCACCGTGCACCCGGTATTCTCCCTCCTCCCCGCACCGTGCACCGGTATTCTCCTCCTCCCCGCACCGTGCACCCGGTATTCTCCTCCTCCAAAGTGCTTTATAATAAAAAAAGGGAGTAAAAAACTGAGACAATATCTTTTATTTTTACAGATGCAGTTAAAAATTTAAAATAGGATTACAGTTAAAAAAATCCCCCCTCACCGGGTTTTTTTAGATCTTTACGGGCCCAACCCATCGGGGGAAAAAGGGAGCCAAAACGTCTTTGGTTCATTGGGAATCTCTTACTCAGGACATTCCCAGCAAAAAGGGGCCTAGGGAACTTCTCCCCCTGCAAGATTTAATGCTTGTCGGCTTCTTGACCCCCCACAAAAAGGGCGGGTTTTTCCCGGGGAAACCTCCCCCTGCGAAAGTTTATGGTTTGAGCTCGGGAAATTATCATAAGGTTCATAACTCGTCCGGAAAAACCCTAGCAGAAAAAAACGGCAAAAACCTTTAAAATTTTGATTTTAAACCCCAAAAATTTACGGCCCCCAAAAATACCCCACATTTTGGGTGGGCTAGTTCAGGGGCACCTGAAAAATTTTCCCATTTCCCCGGGTTCGGGTTTGGGAAATTTAAACCGGGGGGTTACCAGTCCCAAAGGGGAAACGATGCCCGTCGGCGAAATGGTTCAACACAGTAATTTTTGTTTTTTTTAGCAAATTGCTCCCACCGTGTTATTAACCAAAAAAAAATTAAATTTTCCCCAAAAATTGGTCGCTATGGGAAAAAAAGCACGTGTGCAGCAATAAAAGGCCCCCTGCGGTAAAGGGGGAAAATTTCCCCCGCACGGGTACCAGGTTACATGAGCTTGACTGCAGGTTGACGGGGGGGAAGGGAGGTGAGCCGCAGAAAAAAGGAGGGAGGGGAGTTTCCCCCCTTTGGGGCTTGAAAAGGGTGGGGGTTGTATTTCTGGGAAACCCAGCACAAGACTTTAAAGCTTCCCCAAATATATCAAAACCTCCCCCCCTTAGAGGGCGTTTGGGAAAGGGCATGACCCCCTCGGTAATCCACATGCGCCCCACGCGGGTTCGCCAGGGTTCGGGGAAAAACCCAAATGGCTTTCCCCCCTTACCCATTTGCTTTCTTGGGGTTGTACGGAAATAAATCTTTACTGCTGAAAGGGAAAGGCCCCAAGCTTTGGCAACCTACCTTTGGGTTTTTCCGGACACTGTTTTGAAAGCCAGTTTCAGAGGGTTGTGGTGGGTTGACCACCTTGAAGGTGCGCCCGTACAGGTGGGCTGCAAACGTTGCAGGGGGCCCAAGACCAGGGCCAGGCACTCCTTCTCAAATGGGGAGTTTTCCATTTCCCCTTTGGCAAAAGTTTCCGGCTCAGGACAAAAGGGGGCTCCTGGTCCCCCAAATTTCAACCTGGTTTGAGTACGCCCGGGGGCCAAATTTCCCTTGGGGGGTCAGTCTGTACCAGGAATGGGCTGCTTTTCGACGGCTTTCAAAAAACCTGGGGGAGCTGCACGGGGTTTTTTCCCCAAACCCGGGAATGGGGCCCCCCACAGCCATCTGCCCAAATTTGACTGTTTGGGGTAGACCCCCCTTGGTTTGGGTCCGTAAAAGGGTTTTTTGCAATGGCGTAAAAGTTCGGTACGAAACCCCTTTATAGTCCCCCTTGCAGTGCCCGGGAAAGGGCCCTTCACCTTTTTTTTGGTCCTGGGGGGGGGGCCCCAGGAACGATAGGGCCCCAAACTTTTTTCGGGTTTGGGAACTCAGGGAAAAACCCCCCACCAAACCCGGGTTGGCCCCGGGTTAGGGGGGCCCTCCCTATGGCCCATCTGGGCTTTTCCCCCCCCGGTTTTGGGAGGGGTCAAAAAGCCCCGGGTGAAAAAACGCTTGAGCTCCCCCGGGAAAGATCCCGAAGGTGTTCCCCCCGGGGGGAAAAACTGAAGGGGGGCAAGGGTCGTCCAGGTACCCCAAAAACAGCGTACTCCCCAAAGTCCCAAAACAGGGGGTTTGACCACCCCGCGGAAAGGGGGCGGGGGCCTTTTCTTTTTGCCGAAAGGCGACAGTGGCTCGTCCCCAGCCCAAAAAGGGGGTGATAAAGGCAGATTTCCCCCCCTTGCGCCGCGGGGCTCAGGGGAATTGCCAGTAAACCCCCGGTCAAATCCTTGATGGTATGTACTTGGGCATTTCGGCCAACCCGGGTCCGCAAAATCCCGATGCGTGGCTTTGGGGGTTGCGCATCAGGGGTTTAGTGATGGCGTTGACCCCCTGTAGCCCCACGCGGGAAAAAACCGGGTTTGGTTTCCGACCCCTTTTTTGGGCCCGAAAACTACAGGTGGGGCCCACGCGTTTTGGACGGGGCCCGGTTCACCCCCCAGCTGCAAACATCTCGGGGGAACCCTTTGGGGGGCGCAAAAATCTGCTGAAACTTCCTCAGAGACCCAAAAAGGGTTTGTCCGCCTTTAACGGGGCGTGTTTTCCCGGTGTCCCCACCTGGGGGACTCCCAAACCCTGGGGCCCCTTCCGGGTGGGGTTCGGGGAACCTCGGCCGGAAGGGTTTCCCAGAGTGGTCAGAAACTCAAAAAAAAACCGCTGGGAAAACGGTTGGGCCGGGGCATTTACCCCCCCCAGTCCTCAATGGAACCTTTGGGGCATTAGCTTGGGCCGCATGTCTAGGGGGGGATCCTTTCCCCCCCCCTGGGGCAAAATTGCAGCCCGGTGGGACGCAGGTTTCCCACGTTCGTAAAGGGGGCCCTTCATCATTTTTGACGTGAAACCCTTTTGCCCTACCCCGAGTGTGGCCCAAGCTTGACCACGAAATTTGGCGGGGTTGAGCTGTTGGTCCCACGACGTACGGGCCTTTTCCGGGCCCTGCCTGAAGCTTACCCCTTGGTACGGGCCAGCACCCCCCCCTTTTTTGACCCCCCCGGGGTAGGTCCGCCCCCGGGGTTTTTTGGCCCTTTACCGGGTGTTCTGGCAGCCTAAATTTTTCGTCTTTGTTTTTATTGAAACCAATGTTCAAGGTTGCATTTTGTCGGGGAAAGCTTGGGACATAATCACGATGGAATTTTTCCTTTGGGGTTTGGTTTAATCTTCCCAGGTTTCTCTTTTTTAAACCCAAGGGGTCCCCGGATTTCCCCTACCATACCGGACCCTCAAAGGGGGAAAAACCCCGTCGGGGCCTGGGGGATTTACCCTGTAGGAAAATTTAGCAGGTTTGGGGGGTTTCCCGGGCCCCCAAATCTCGCCCCCTGGGTCTAAACCCCGAAATGCGGACACCCCTGTTTGGGGTACCGTTAAAGCGCTCACAAAAACCTTTGGGTTGGGGGGTAAAATTCGCCCCTCGAAAACCATCCCGGGGGCACCCATTTTGCTGCAGGGGAAGCCTTCTTAAAGGCAAAGACATAAATTGGGCCCCCTTGTTTTCGGAAAAGAAATCCCCCTGGGAAATCCAAAACCCCCTGAAAAGAGGGTAAAACCAGTGGCATCTGCCACCTTATCTGCCCATTTTGGGGACAGGAGCTACCGCCCCAGGGGGTTTAGGGTGGGCCGTAGTCTACCCGGGTCAGGATTTTATTGCTTTCCGGGCCCTTCCCTGGGGAGGGGGCCACCCGGGGCCCAAAAATGCCCCACCGAGATCCTCTGGAAAGGCTCCTCTATCACGGAAAAGGGGAACGGGGGACCCTTTTAAAAAGCGGGGCCCCGCCTTCCCCACTTTTTTGACGGGTTGAAACGGAGCGGCATTTAGTTGTCACATTTTTCCCCATTTTGGGCCCAAATAGAAGTTTTTGGGGGCAGCCCGGGGCCCTTATTTTTTGCTGACCCCCAAGTGCCCCGCGAGTGGAATCCATGGGAAAACCTAACAATCACCTCGGAACTGGTGCGGGACGACCACCCTTTTTTTTCCCCTAAACCACCCCTTTTTTGGGGAAACCTCCCGGGGAAATGTTCCCGGTAAAAACCCAATTTCCTTTTCCCCAAAAACACCCCCTTTTCCTTTTTCATTCCCCGGAGGTGGGGGGTCTCGGCGAGGGCCTCAATTTCCCCGGGCTCGCATCGGGAGTGCAGAGGGCCCGGGGAACCCTCCTGGCTGGGGGCCCAGAAGTGCCCGTCAGGGTTCCTTCCTCCCCTGGGACCCTCGGGGACCGGCTCGGGGGCCCCCTTTGGTTCAGTCTCTCCTGAAAGCGGGGGGGGTCCAGATGGTGGGGCGTTTAACGGCGATCCGGGCACTCGGGCTGCGGGTGACAGAAGTACTAATGCAGTTTCCCGGGGATTTCTTTAGACCCATCGGGCCTGCGTTTCTAGGGGCTCAAAACCTCCCCATCCCCCCCAAAAGACTTCAGGAGCAGTGCTTTAAGGGGGCCAGTTCCCTTTCCCTAAAGGGCATTTGGGCAGTGTCATGGGGGTCCCCCTTCCCCCCCGGGTTTCCCCCACCCACCTCCCCTTTCCTTGACACTGTGCTTGCTCCCTGCTGGGGGTTTCCTCAGCCGTTAAACTCCCCCAGACGACGTGGCTAAACGCTCCTGTCCCTTGGGGGGACAAAATCAAACCACTTCAGAAAAGGGGGTTAAAAACAGATTCCAGATGGAAACAGATACTCACTATCAAAATCAGCCCCTAGGGAAAAAAAGGTTATCATTTTGCATAAACACTTCGCAAACTTAGCAGGTAACACAATCATTTTCCCATCTTTCCTAACATCAAAAATCTTGGTTTAACCCTTTAAACCCTTTAAACCTCTTTTGGGGAAGGGGGGGCGGGACATAGTAGGGCCCCCATCCCCCCCCAAAATCAGTCCCCAAATTTAAAACATCAGGGGGGCAGGTTTTCAACCCCCCCATTTCCTTCACCCCGGCTCCCGGCACCCCAGCCCAATGAAAACTGGGGGCTATCGGCAAGGGGTTTGGACCCCTTCCAACCCCTGTGAAAATTTAAAGGGGTTTTTCCCCGGAATCAACTCTTGGGGGCCCCCCAATTTTTTCGGGTCGGATGAGGGTTGGGTTTCAGCCCCCGGGGGCCCCTTGAGGCCTGTAGCAAGAGGGGCCCCCACGGAAACGGGTGCACGTTTTTAAACCCAACCCCCCCCAACCACACCCACCCCCCAAAAAAGAACAGGGGCCCTTTGGGGCCCCGGGGGCCCCTTGGGGCTGGGGGGTTTTTTTCTGCCTCTCCGGACGGGGGTCCTGTTTGTGCCCCTTTTCCTTTTTAAACAGGAGAAACATGGGGGGGGTCTGATGTGGGGCCTGGCGCTGGCAAAGGGGATATTTCCCTTTCCGGGAGGGACGACTGGGGGGGGAAAAAACGGGGGTTTGGTTGCAGGCTTAACCCCCTCCCCACGGGTGGCGAGGGGCTTCCGCACCTCGGGTTTCCGGTTGGCCTAATAGCTGTCGGCGATCCGGGCTGTTGTGACCGCGTCCTGGTTCTCGGTCCAGGATGAACTGTCGGCCTCATCTGAGCACAGATGCAGAACTGGTCTTTGATCATCAGGTCTTTCAGCTCCTCAAAAGGTTTGTCAACGACAGTCCATGGATCCACTGGTCAAAGTGGTTCCGGAGTCTTGCACACACATCGCTATAACTGTCGTGTGGGCCACGTTGGGGGTTTCCCGGGAACTTCTTTGGGTAAACCTCGGGGGTTTTACTGGTACTTGGCAATCAGGGCCTGCTTGATGGCCTCATATCACTGTCTTGATCTGGCGCGAGGGGAAGCGAACGCCTCCAAACTTTGCCCTTTGGGGGGCCCGGGTCAAGTACCTGGCCCATTGGTCGGCAGGCAGCCGGTACTGTCTGCAGACTTTCTAAAAGGCCCGCAGAAAAGTGTCCAAGTCTCCGTCCTTTCCCAGCACGGAAAAGTGCTCCGGCCGGGCTTGGGGACTCTGAGTGCTGCTGGGCACACTGCTCTGGGCTGTGAGGCATTGCCCCTCGCTAAACCTCTGCAGCTCATGGGCTCTCCGGCTGGCCGGCTCTCTCAGCCTCCCGCTCGGCTCTCTCAGCCTCCCCTCGCTCTTCAGCCTCCCGCTCCCCCTCAGCCTCCCCTCGGGCCTCATCGCGGGGCTCTTGGCTCGGCTCTCTCAGCCTCTCGCTGTTTGGCCTCTCGCTGGTTGGCTCTCTCTTGAGCTTGCTGGATCAGCCTCAGCGTTCTTCCCGGTTGTCAGCGGTGAGTCCCTCCAGGCCGCCTGCAGGTAAGGGTCTACCTCTCTCTGGGTGTAAGCAGTCAGGGGTTGGGCCTCTGCTCCTGCGGCACCAAACCCTTTGGGTTGGGCCGGTCCTGCCCCTGCGCCCGCCACGCTCCGATGCCGCCCAGCTCCTTTAGGCCTGGGCCAGTCGGGCTTTGGGTTTTGGGTTTTTGTGGTCAAGGCCGTGGTACACGCAGATTCCCACAAGAGTGTCCATGTTCTGCTTTTTGAACCAACTTGCTCCTCTTGTAGCCATGTTTTCCAAATAAAAATAGGATAGAAAAACAAGAGAAGGGAGGGTAACCGCAAGTAAAACACAATTGTCTCAGGACTAATAAACACTGAGTCCCGTTCTCAAAACTTTAGTTGCAGGGTCCCTGAAGAACCGGCAAGTTTTTTTTTTTTTTTTAGTGAATGGAATGATTGCTCAAACCAAAATCACTAATGCTCTTAATCCCACCGCTTGCCACCAATATGTGATGAACGGGCACACGTTTCCCCCACAGGTAGCCCGGGGTCACGGCTTGTGATCCCCCCCCCGCTGCCACCAAATGTGATGACGGGCAAACGGTCCCCACACGGTAGCCCGGGGTATCACGGCTTGTGATCCTCCCTTTGCTGCAAAGTGACAAACGCGCACCACAACGAGGGGCTGCCGTCCGACCCAGTAAACTGCAGGGGTTTATAATTATCCCACTCCCAAAATTTGGAAATTGCAGCTCTCTGGGGCCCCCCTTACCCTCAGGGGCAGTCAGGGACCCGCACCCAGGTTAAAAGGTCGCCAACGGGTCATTGGATGTGTCTGCTATTGGGACCTGCAAGTGAGGGAAAAATAATTAAATCCCGGCGCAGCCAGGCAGTACCCTTATAAACCCCCCCTCCGTCACTGCCACGTCACCCAATAGATTAACACTAAACCCCTTCCTTTTTGCTGCCCCCAATACGGGTTTTTATTTCAATTTATCAAGAGGGGCCCCTAGCAACCCCAAAACATAGCGAGGCTCAGCACTGCAAAACGTTTAAGAGCGGAAAACAAACTAATAAATTTATGGTTTTTTTCCTTTTTAAAAAAGGCAATGCTTTTAAAATTAAAAAGATGAAAAAAACGAGACAATAAAGTTTTTTACAGATCAGTTTTTAAAATAAAAGGGATTAAGAATGAAAAATAACTCACATGGTTGTTAATCATTACGGGAAGCCCGGGTGGGGAAGGACCAAAACGTCATAGTTCATTGGTAGATCTCTTACTCGGACTCCCCGCAAAAGTGCCTAAGGAACTTCACTGCAAGGGCTTTTGCAGTCAGCTTCTGCCCTACAAAAAGGGGCGGGTTTTCTGGGCCCCCTCCCCGGCGCAAACCCATGGTTTTAGCTCTGCAATATCATAAAGGGTTTATAACCCCTGTGAACCCACAAAAAACGGGAGACCCCTCAAGATTTACCCTAAAAATTTCGGTTTCCCAAGACCCACACTTGGGGGGAGTTCATGGGGGGACCCCAGAATTCCATTTCCGGGTTTGTTGGGGTTTTGGGTTTAACCCGTAAACCCGGGAACGATGCCCTTTGGCGATGGTTCAAACCACAGTAACTTTCGTTTTCAGGAATGCTCCCCCCCCCGGTTTTAACCAAAAAAAAATAATTCTCCAAAATGGCTGCTATAGGAAGAAACACGTGTCAGACAAAGAAGGACCCTGCGTGAAACGGAAAAAACTTCCACACTGGTAGCTCAGTTACACTGGCTTGATGCAGGTTGAAAGGGGAAGGGAAAACGGGCCGCAGAGAAAAGGGGGGGAGGGGGACTTTGCCCTGTGCTTGCAAAACGGGGGGGTTTTAGTTCTAGCAACAGCACAAGACATAAGCTTGCAATATCATCAAAAACGTGCACCCGTATTCCTCCCCCCCCCGAACCGGGGCCCCGTTTTCTCCTCCTCCCTCCCGCACCGGCACCCGGATTTCCCCCCCGCACCGGCCCCGGAAAATTCCTCCCGTACCGTGCCCCCGGGTATTTTCCCCTCCCCACCGTGCACCCGGTATTCTCCCCCTCTCGTCCCGGGCCCACCTATTTCCTCCTCCCCGCACAGAAAAAACCATATTTTACTCCCCCCGCACAGGCACCCGATAAAAACTCCTCCCTCAATGTCCCCCGGTATTATATTCCCCGCAACTCGCAATTCTTCCCCCCCCCCGTTCCCCCTCTCCTCCTGTCATCCCCCTCTCCTCTGGGGGCCCCCCTTTTCCCCACTCTGTTTCCCGTCCCCCTCTCCGTCATTCTCCCCCTCCCCCTCCGCGGCCCCCCCCTTCTCCCCCTCTCCGTCCAGTCGTCCCCCTCCCCTCCCGGTTCCCCCTCTCCTCCAGCGTCCCCCCCCCAAACCGCGGCCTGCCCGTCTCCCCCTTCTCCCTTGGCGCCCCCTTTTCGTCCGTCGTCCCCCTCTCCTCCGCCCTGCCCGGTCCCCCTCTCCGCCCGGTCTCCCCCTTCCCCCCGGCCCCCTCCCCCCCCCCCCTCCGCCCGGTCGCCCCCCCTCTGCCGGCCCCCCCGGGTTCCCCCCTTTTCATCCATCGTCCCCCTCTCCCCCCGCGGCCGCCCGTCTCCCCCCCCCGTCCATCGTCCCCCTCTCCGCCGCGGCCCCCCGGTCTCCCCCTCTCCCCAGTCGCCCCCCTCTCCGCCGCGGCCCGCCCGGTCTCCCCCCTCCACCAGTGTCCCCCCCTCCACCTCGGCCCGCCTGGTCTCCCCCTTCCATCCAGTCGTCCCCCTTTCCCCCGCTCCCGCCGGGGTTTCTCTCCCTTCCATCCAGCTCCCCCTCTCCACCGCGGCCCCGCCGGGTCTCTCCCTCTCGCCTGCGCCCCCTCCCCCCCGGCCCCCCCATCCCGTCCTTCGTCCCCCTCTCCCCGCGGCCCGCCGGGGTTTCCCCCCCTCTCCATCCAGTCGTCCCCCTCCCGCCGGGGCCCCCCCGGGGTTTCATGGGGAAACGCGCGCCTTTCGTGGCATTGCACATTTGACTTCCCGCAGCTGAGTTGCTGTTGTTTTTGTTTTTTGGCTGGGGTTTAATTTACCTAGCTCTTCTAAACGGGTCCACTCCCCGGCTGCTTTTGATTATGCAAATTAGTTTCTTTATATACCTCCCAGTCGCTTGTTAATGCGGGGAAAGCTTACATGCAGACCAGTAGTTTGGACAGGTCATGAAAATTTAATTAAAGTTCCTTTGTTGTTTCTCCTCACCTTGCTTATAGTTTATCTCCTAGACCTTTTTTGGGTTCCCCCTTTTTTAAGGGGTTTTATGCAAGACATGTTTGCTTTGTCCCATGTCTGTTCCCTTTGTCTTTTTCTGTTGTTAAGCAGTACCTCCATTCCCCCGTGTGGTAATCAGGGTCCTTTCTGAGGACTAGATTACAGTGGGCAGGGGATTTAAGGAGACAGGGTTTCGCTAGTGGCCTGGCCCCTTTTACCTTAAATCTCCAGGTAAGGGGGCTAGTAGCCCCATTTAGGGTCACATAGACCCCGGGCCCCTCCGCCTGTGACAGCGTAAACGTTCAGGATTCACCCACATACAACGGATATTAGTCAGGTAATACTATACTTTTTGACATGTTGAGTTTTCCATTTAAGTTATATTGCTGTTTTCCTCTTAGTATTGTTATTACCATGTGTTTCTGTAACACGTGACATTTCACGGCCAAAACAAAGTTTTTCAGCTACCATACCAGTACCACTTGCCTGCATTGCAAAAAATTGCCCCATGGAGTTTGGGATATTAATCCAAGGTTTTGTCCCCCGGGGCAAACCAGATCAAAACCTAAGGTTCCCCCCGGGGACAGGTTCCTGGGGCGGGACAAATTTTTTACCTTCCGGGAGGCAAAACCCCCAAATTCGGTGCATGGACTCCCGAAAATGGTGCAGATCCAAAAATATATAAAACTAAAATGCTTTTTTTAACAAAAAAATTAAAAACCCCAATATAATTCCAATCACAAATTTTGGTCAAAGTAAAAAGGAACAAAAATGACTTCCCACAGGTAATTTAAGGTTAAGACAAGTTTTCCAGCCACTACAAAATTAAAACCTGACACTTGGATAAGGTCAAACTTGTGGTATCTAAGAGTTTAAATTTTTAAGGTCAGTTTAGAAGTGTCCAAAAAGCCTGATCAAAAGATGTTGAAACAAAACATTCAAAAAAGGGCAAAGCACACTGAAAAACTGCCATAAGGGTAACCGATTTTGTGGTGATGCCTTTCCCCTGAATATATGCCGTGATTTTTATGTGGTAGGGCCCTGCCCCTCTGCCCAGGAGGCATGAAAAATTATTTTGGGGCTAGGGCCCCTTCGTCATCAGGGAGTGAAGGGGCAAGGGGGAATTGTCCTCTCGCTCTTAAAGGGACCCCTCAACCCTGGGGTTCTCTTTCCCCCCGGGCCCCCCGGGCTCTCATCATAGTCGTTTTTTTTACTGCCCGGGGTCGGGTTATATGAGCCCCCGGATGGGGTCTCCCTTTGCTGAAATGAAGTTACGTAAGAAAACAGCGGGGATCGTCCGGCGGGGGAATTTTTTTCCTTTTCCGTGAGGGGCCACAGAATCGGGGGAATGACCCACCCTTTTAAACCATTTTTGTAATTTACTGAAAAATTTAAAAAGATGTTTTGGCTCAGAAAATGTGTAAGGGCACAACTCCGCCACACGGTACCCCGGGGGTCACGGCTTGTGAACCCCCCCGCTCCACCACATGTGATGGAACGTCCCAAAACACACGACGGCTGCTGCCGTCCGACCCAGAAACTGCGGGATTTATAATTACCCCACTTCCACTTAGGAACTTTCCCAGCTCTCGGCGCCCCCCTTACCCTCGTCGCGGGGAAACCCTGCACTAGGATAATTGGTCGCCAGAGGGGTCACTTGGATGTGTGCTGGCTTTTGGGGCACCTGCAGTGAGGGAAATTTTAAAATTTACTCCGGGCTGCAGCAGAGTACCCTTAAAAACCCCGCTCCGTCACTGCCAGCGTCACCCAATAGATTAACACTTTAAAAACCCCCCCTTCCCTTTTAGCTGCCCCAGCTACGGTTTTTGATGAAAAATTTATCAAGAGGGTCCGTAAAAACCCAAAACATAGCGGGGTGCTTCGGGCAGGAAAATTTCGTTTATGAGCGGGGAAAACAAATAATAAATTTTTAGGTTTTTTTTCCTTAAAAACCAGGCAGTGCTTATTAATATAAAAAATGTAACAAACTGAGACAATATCGTTAGTACGATGCATTAAAAAATAAAATAGGTTAAAGAATGAAAATCACTACAGGGTTTTAGACATTACGGGCAACCAGGGGGGGGGAAGGAGCCCCACGTATGTTCATTGGGGTAATCTTTTTCTCAGGAAAATCCCAGCAAAAGAATTTAAAAACTTCACTGAAAGGGACTTTGCAGTCGTTCTGACCTCACAAAAAGGGTGGCCCTCTGGCCACCCCCCTGGCTGAAAGCTAGGGTTTGAGCTCGAAATTTTCAAAAAGGTTCAAAACTCGTCTTGAACCTAGCGAATAAGGGGCAAAACCTATCAATGATCCATCCAAACTGACTTCCCCAAAAGCCCCCACTTGGGGGGGCTAGTACATGGGGGACCCCAGAATTCCTTTTTCCGGGTTCTGTTTTGGAGTTTTGGGTTTACCAGTACCCGGGGAAGATGCCCCCCGGGGCCCTGGTTTTAACAAGAACTTTCGTGTTTCTAGCGAATGCTCCCACCGGTTATTAACCAAAAAGAATGAATTCTCCAAAAAGGCTGCTATAGGGAAAAAGCACTGGCAGACAATGCAGGACCCCTGCTGGAAAAGGGGGAAAACTTCCACATGGCAGCTCACATTACACTGCTGAGTGCGGTGGGGGGTTGGGGGAAGTATGAGACTGCAGAGAGAAGGAGGGCTTTTAGCAGTCAAAAAAAAAAAGTAGGACAGCAATTCCAGCACAGCCCCCTCATACACCCCCCCCCCCTTAAGGGGCCTACGGAGGCATGACCCGTCGGTAATCCCCTGCGCACCCAGGGTTCGCCAGCGTGATAACCCATCACATCCCCATGATCACGCCTTTCTTGTTTTGTACGGCAAAACATACGCTGCAGGGGAAGGCCCAGCGTAGCAACCTCCATTGGTTCCGGACACGTGTGCACCAACCCAAGGGTTTTGGTCGGTACCACCTTGAAGGTGCGCCCTTCGGGAGGGGCCCAAACGTTTTAGGCCCCAGACCATGGTCAGGCACTCCTTCTCGAGGGGGGATGCCACTTCCCCCTTGGGAGAATTTCCGGCTCAGTACAACACGGGTCTCCTGGTCCCCCGAATAAAACCGGCTGAGTACAGCACCGGCCAAAAATTTGCGCTCAGTCTGTACCCGGGAAAGGCCCACGCTTCGAGGCTTTCAACCTGGAAGCTGCAAGGGTGTTTTCCCAAAACTCGGTGCCGCCTCACGCCCTCTGTCCCCGTTGACTTTTGGGGTAGACCCCCCCTTGTGAGGTCCTCAAGGGTTTTGCAATGGCCATGTTCGGTACGAAACCCTATAACCCTGCAGTCCCCGGGGAAAGGGCTTCACCCCCTTTTTTGGGGCCTGGGGGGGGGCCCCGCCTACATCCACTTTCTCGGGCTCGGATATGGGAACCCCGCCCCCCCGGTGCCCCAGGTAGTGGACCCCCTAGCCCACGGGCTTTTTCCCCCCGGCTTATGGTCAACCTCCTGGTGAATACGCTTGACTCCTCCGGAGATGCTAAAGGGTGTTCCTCCCAGGGGGGAACTGAAACGGAAAAGTCGTCCAGGTACCCACAGCGTACTCCCCCGCCCCGAAGCAGGGGGTTGCCCACCCTGGAAAGGGGCGGGGGCATTCTTCAGCCGAAAGGCATGACCGTGGACTCGACAGCCCAAAAAGGGGTGATAAAGGCAGTTTTCCCTCCTGCCCGAGGGCTCGGGGGAATCTGCCAGTATCCCCGGCCAACCCATGTGGATATGTACTTGGCATTCCCAACCGCTCCAGCAGATCCTCGATGCTGCTTTGGGGGTGCGCATCAGAGGTAGTGATGGCGTTGACCCCCGTAGCCCCCGCAGAACCGGGTGGCCCCGACCTTTTTGGGCACAGAACTACAGGTGAGGCCCACGCGCTTTTGGACGCCGGATCCCCCCCCACTAAATCTCATGATCCCTGGCGCATAATCTGCTGCACTTCCCAAGATCCATAAGGTTTTCCGCCGAAAGGGGGGCGTGATTCCCGGTTGTCCACCTCGGGGAGGCCAACTGGGTCCTTGGTCGTTCGTGAACTCGGCCCGGAAGGGGCCAAATGGGCAGCAACTGCAAAGTGGGAACGGTTAGCGGCATTTACCCCCCCCTGTCCCAATGGGCCCATTGGGATTAGCTTGGGCCAGCAGTTAGGAGGGGATCCTCTTCCCCCTCCCGGGGGGATTGCAGCCGGTGGGCGGGCTTCCGTCGGATGGCCTTCTCATGTTTACTGAAAGGCCTTGCGCCCACCCCCAGTGGGTCAACTGACCACGTATGGGGGGTCAGTGTTGGTGCACGACGTAGGGGCCTTCCCAGGCTGCCTGAACTTATCCTTTGGTACGGGACCAGCCCCACAAACCCTTTTGACCCACCTGGTAGGTCCGCCCCGGCGTTTGGCGACCATGCTTCTGGTAGCCTGACCGCTCTGTTGCATCACCAATGCTTCAAGGCTGCATCTTGCGCGGAAGCGATGACAAATCCACGGGGGACACTTCCGGGGGGTTTGGGTCATTTTCCCCCAGGATTCTCTTAAAACCCAAAGGGGGCCCCCCGGACTCCCTCCAAAAGGGAGCCAAAGGGGGGAAAACCCCCCGTCGGGCCGCGGACTTCTCTTGGGCAAACAGCAGGTGTGGGGGTTTCCCCCCCCAATCGCTTCCCGGTTTCTAAAACCACATGCAGAAATCTGTTTAGGGTACCGTTAAAGCCTCACACAAACCATTGTTTTTGGGGGGTGAATGCACCGATACCATACCGTCCCCTTTCATTGCTGCAGAGAGCCTTCTTAGGCAGACTAAATTGGGGGCCCCCCTTGAGGGTAAGCATTCCCCCGGGGAAATCCTCCCCCAAAAAAGATGGCCCCATGCTCGCCACCTTATTCCCCC
Source organism: Oophaga sylvatica (assembly GCA_033576555.1). NCBI lineage: Eukaryota > Metazoa > Chordata > Amphibia > Anura > Dendrobatidae > Oophaga > Oophaga sylvatica. The sequence continues at coordinate 11,925 of JARQOD010010256.1, read as the reverse complement.
TAGTTAGGACAGACTACTCCTCCGGGTACCGGAGCGGTTACCACAGTCAAGTTTTTTGCTTTCCAGATGGGGGACCCAGCGGGCCCACATTGTCCCGCGCCCCGGAAAGGCTCCTCTATCAAAGGCAACGGGATCAGGGAGCCTTTAAAACAGGCCCCGCCTTCCCCCACTTTTGACAGGGGACAGACGGCAGTAGTTAGTCAACTGTCCCCAAAACTGGCCCAAAAGAAGTGTTGGACAGCCGTGCCTTATTTTTGCTAACCCCAAGTGTCCACAAGTGGAATCTCATGGGCAAAAACCCAAAAAACCCCTCGAATGTGCGGGGGGACCACTGTTTTTCCCCCAACCACTCCTTTTTTGGGGAATCTCCGGGTACTGTCTCCCGGGACAACCTTTTTCCCTTCCCCAAACACCCCTCCTTATCAGTCACGGGGTGGGGCGTCTCGGGGAGGTGCCTCAAGTTCCCCGGCCGCTCGAGTGCAAGCGGCCTGGAACCCTGGGTGGAGGCGCCAAAGTGCGTCAGGGGTTTCCCTTCCCCCACGGGACCCTCGGGACCGGCTCTGGGTCCACCCCTTTGGGTTTGGGCTCCCTGTAGCGGGGGGGAGGGTCCAAAGGCAGGGCCTACCCCCATCCGGGCCTCTGCTCGGGGACAGCAGCACATTGCAGTCTCCCCCCCGGGGGTTTCTATGACCCTCAGCCTCGCTGCTATGGGTCTTTTCCTCCCCATCCACCCCCAACACTTTAGGAGCAGTGCTACTTATGGGGCCCGTTACCTTCCTCGGGGGCACGGTCATGTCTGGCCCACCCTTTCCCCCCGGTTCCCCTGCACCTCCCCATTTCCTTGACAAAGTCGCTTCTCCTCTAGGGGTTCCTCACCTCCACTCCCAGGCGACTGGCTGAACGCTCCTGTACCCGTGGACAATTCTCCCCTTCAGAGAAAGGTTTAACAGATTCGAAAGGCACGATACATCACTATCAAAATCTTCCTAGGGAAAGAAAAGGTTATCAGTTCATATAAATTCGCAAAAATTTTGCAGGTAAAACAATCAGTTTCCCTCATCATCAACATCAACAAAAAGTTTAACTTTAACCTTATCATCAGATTGGGGGAAGGGGGTCAGGGGCATAGTACGCCACCATCCTCCCCCGATCATCCCCAATAAAACATCAGGGGCAGTTTTTTGGGCACCCCCACTTCCTTTAACCCCTCCCGGACCCCCTCAATGAAAAACCGGGGTATCGCAAGGGGGAGTGACGCCCCCAATCCCGTAATTTAAAGGTTTTTTCCCCGAATCAACTCTTCAGGGGCCGCCATTTTGGGCGGATGAGGGTTCGTTCAGCCCCGGTTCCTTGGGCCTTAGCAAGAGGGGGCCCCCACGCGGACGGCTCCCTTGTCATCAACCCTCCCCCCCCCAAAAACCCCCACCAAAAGAACAGGGGCTTTGGGGCCCCGGGGCCCTTTGGCTGGGGGTTCTTCTGCCTCTCCGGAAGGTGGCCTGATGGCCCGCCCTTTTTTACAGGAGAAACACGGCGGGGGTCGATTAGGCCGGGCGCTGGAAAAGGGATGTGCCCCGGGGGGCACGGCAGGGCACGGGGTTGGGTTGCGGCTTACCCCCCCCCAACGGGTGGTGACGGCCTTCCGCCCCCGGGGTTTGGGGTTGGCCTCATACTGTCGGCGACCCGGGGCTGTTGGACCCGTCCTCTGGTTCTCGGTCCAGGATGAACTGTGGGCCCAGGGGGGACAACAGGAACGGGTCTTTGATCATCGGTCCCTCATTCTCAAAGGTGTCAACTGACAGCCCCCGGGATCCACTGGTAAAAGTGGTTCCTGAGTTTTTGCACCCCTCGCTATAACTGCGTGGGGCCACTTGGGGGTTTCCCGGGGAACTTCTTTTCGGTAAAACCTCAGGGGTTAGCGGAAACTTGGCAACGGGGCCTTTGCTTGATGGCCTCTAGTCACGTTTGACTGGCGCGAGGGAAGCAAACCCTCCAAACTTTGCCCTTCCAGCCGGGGGGTCAAGTACCTGGCCCATTGGTGGGAAAACAGCCGGTACTGTCTGCAGATTTTCCCAAAAGGGGCCAGCAAAAAGGGTCCAAGTTCCTTCCTTTTCCAGCACGGGAAAGTGCTCCGGGGGGGGCTTGGGACCTGAAGCTGCGGGGTGTCCCGTCTGGGCTTTGTAGGGCATTCCCCCTTGTCTGAGCACTCAGTTCATGCTCTTGAGCTTCCCGCTAGCTCTCTCAGCCCCCGCTCGGCCTCTGTGGGGGTTGGCGCTCGGTCTCTCAGCCTCTCGCTGTTTTTGGCCCCCCGCTGGTCGGCTCTCTCTTAGCTTTTCTGGGTCAGCCTCAGGCTTCTTCCCGGGTTTTCAGCGGTGAATCCCTCCCGGGCCGCCCGCAGGGAAGGGGCCACCTCTCTCTGGGTGTAAGCAGTCAGGGGGTTTGGGGCCCTTGCTCCTGCGGGACCACCTTGGCTTGGGCCGGCTCCTCCCCCCACGCTCCGATGCTCGCCCCTCCTTCAGGGGCCCGGACAGTCGGGCTTTTGGTTTTGGTTTTTGTGGGCAAGGCCGTGGTCACCAATTCCCACAAGGTGCCCTGTTTCTTTTCGAACCCAAAGTCCTTTTTGTAGCCCTGGTTTTCCAAATAAACAAGGATAGAAAAACAAAGAGAAGGGGGGGGTAAGCAATTACACCAATTGCTCAGGACTAAAAACCTGGTCTGTTTTCCTAAACTTTTTCTGCAGGGGCGCTGAAGAACCCTGCAAGTTTTTTAGTGAAGGGAAATGATTTCTAAACCAGATCACTAATCTCTTTAATCCCCCGCTTGCCACCAAATGTATAAAAGGGGACAAAAGTCCCCCACACGGGAGCCCGGGGGGTCCGGCTTGGATCCCACCGTGCCCCCACATTGATGGAACTGACACACACGACGGCGCTGCCGTGCGACCGTAAACTGCAGGGATTTATAATTACCCATTCCCACTTAGGAACTTGCAGCTCTCGGGGCCCCCCCTTTTCCCTCAGGTCATCAGGGAACGCACCTAGGAAATTGGTCGCCAGAGGGGTCACTTGGATGGGGCGGGTAGGGGCACGCTCATGAGGGAATTAAATTCCCTGGCTGCACCAGCATACCCTTTTAAAAACCCCGCTCCGTCACTGCCACGTCCCCCAAATAGAAAACATTTAAACCCCCTTCCTTAGCGCCACCAGCTACGGTTTTTTTGATGAACAATTTATCAAGGGGGGTCCGGGCAACCCCAAAACAAGGTAAGTACGCAGGCATGTGAAAATTCGTTTATAGAGCAGGAGAAAAAAACTAAAAAATTTATATTTTTTCCCTTTAAAAAACCCAGGCATTTTATATAATAAAAAAAATTAACAAACTGAGACAATACGTTAGTACAGATGCAGTTATAAAATAAAAGGGGTTAAGAATAAAAAGATAACTCACATGGTTGTTGATCATTACAGCAAGCCAGGCTGGGGAAGGAGCCACACGATAGTTTTTGGGTAATCTTTTATCAGACTCCCAGCAAAAGAAAGTCAAAGGGAACACTGCAAGACTTATCATTCAGCTTCTGCCCTCACAAAAAGGGCGGGTCCTCTGGCCACCTCCCCTGGCTGAAAGCTATGGTTTGAGCTCGCAATATATAAGGGTTCATAACCGCCTGTGAACCAGCGAATAACGGCAGACCATCAATGATCTCACTCCAAACTGACGGTTCCAATACCCCCAATTTGGGGTGGGCTATACATTGGGCACCCGAAAATTCCATTTCGGGTTCTGTTGGATTTTAGGGGTTTACCAGTCCCACAACGTGCCCGCGCGCATGGTTCAACCAGTAATTTTTCGTTTTCTAACGAAGCTCCCACCGGTTTTTTAAACCCAAAAAAATAAAAACTCCAAAAGGGCTGCTAAGGAAAGAAAGCACGTTGCAGAAACAGGCCCCCTGGTAAAGGGGAAAATTCCCAGCACGGGGCAGCTCACATTACACTCCCTGAGTCAGCGGGGGGTTGGGGGAAAGAAGTATGGAAGCTGCAGAGAGAAGGAGGGCTTCAGCAGTACAAAAAAAAAAGATGAGGACGCAATTCCAGCACAGCACTCATCACAGTAATTCCCTCCTCACTGGAGGCTGCTATGGCCCTTGCTATTTGTATTGATAACGGCTTCGGGGGGGGGTGAGGGAAACTCGTCCCCTGTTATGACTCCACCACTACTAAAGTCCCCTATATTGAGGGGCCCCTGGGCTGTTTTGGGAAACCTATGCAGTTGGGGGGGACTTTATTTTGTAGGGGGGAATCGCGTGGCCGCAAGAAAAAAAGGTGTTTTTTTTTGCGGAGAGAGGGACATTTTGTTGGGGGGTTCATCCCTGCCTCATTGAGCAAAAAAGTGCGGTAAATGTTAACCCGGGTTTTGTGTGGACACAACCTGGGAGTGGGTATTTCGTCCCCAAGTCCGTCCAGTTTCTCAACCTGCGGAGGTGGTGGTTGTACGAGAGTTGAGAGGATCTCTTTCTTCTTGATAGGGGTTTTGGGGAAATATGGGGACCTCGGTTTTCCCCAGGTGCTAGGTACAACTGGTGTTTTTGGCCCAAAAACCGGTCCCATATTCTATTGTTCTACCCCCTTTTGGGTAAAGGTATTTGGGAAAAAGCTTTTTCATAACATAGATTTCGAGGGGGGGCAATACATAAAAACAGTTGTCTTGTTATTTTGGAGGGTCTTCCTCCCTTTGTGTTGGGCTTCCTTGGTTGGCTAAACAAACCCAGTTTTTAAATTTGGGCAATCCAGAAGTAACCCCAGTGGGGGATTTTGCAAGAAAAAACTGATAATACGGCATCGGGCGGGGTCGTCCCGGGCCCTTTCCCCCTTTTTCTGGGGCTGGGAGGAGGTGTTCTCAAGGGGGTTGCAAGAGTTACCCCCCTCATCCGCGTATGACTGATCAATAAATTGTTTCCCTGATCTTATCCAGGTTTCCCCGGGGGGCCCGGGAAAGGGGTGCCCCGGGTTTCCCTATCCTTCAGGAGGGAGGGGTGTGTCGCTGTATCTCTGAGTTTGAGGAGGGGGTTTTGGAGGCCAGGGGACGCTCCTGTGGGACCTCCAGGAAATTTTTGTTCCTAATCAGTTAAGACAAAGGTTATCGAGGCACATCAAAATTTTGCTTTAGCAGGACACCAGGGATAAAACAATGGATCTCCTTTTTCCGCCGGTTTTGGTGCCCGGCTTAAATAAAGAGGTGGTGCTTTTTGCGTCCTGTAAGTTTGGCTCGCTCTAAACCCCACATACCCCCCCCTGGGTTTCCCAGGGGGAACGTTTTCCGTCGTCACTTTTCTTCTTTTTGGGGAGGAGTGTGAAGGGTTTAGTACTAGGGGAAAACCCTTTCGGCGGGGGGCTATAGGAGGAGAGTTCTGCCCGGGCCTAGGGTTTTAAAGATCTGGTATGGTTGTCTACCAAAATTTAAAACTCAAATTCCCTCCTGGAAAATGGGTCCCCGGGTTCATCGGGCCGTACAGGATCAGTTTAAAATTAATCCTGTGGCATTTCTCTGGACCTCCCTCCTATGTTTAAAATCCCAATGTTTCCACAAACGTTGTTTAAAAGGTAGTGGCGCCATTATACCGTGCCTCTGCCCCTCCTCCTTGGGGGTCAATGGTAGCTTGGGGTTTTTCAGGTTGTATGAGTGCGGCTAATTTGTGTCCCTTTTTTTTTTTTTTGTATGCGAAAGCCCCCAAGCAAACCCCCCCTCCTTCTCTCGACTCTCTACTTCTCCCCAAACCCCCCAGCCGACTCAGCAGTGAAATTGACTCCCAGGCTGGAAGTTTTCCCGCTTAAAACCCAGGGTCCCTTCTTGTCTGCACACGTGCTTTTTTCCCTATAGCACCATTTTGGAAATTTCATTCTTTTTGGTTAATAACACGGGGGGAGCTTTCGCTAGAAACCAAATTTTTCGTGTTAAAACTGCGCCGACGGCACGTCCCGTGGTACGGTAAACCCTAAACTAAACAAAACCCCCAAAATGAAATTCCCGGGGTGCCCCCATGTACTAGCCCCCCCCAAATTTGGGCCTTTCGTTCATGAACTCATCTCAAACCCTTCACAACAAATTGGGAAAAGACAATTCTTGGGGGTTTGCTTCGGACATCCAGCAAAAACTTATCCGGGAATCATAAACCATAAAAAAACCCATTCACAACAGAAAATTTGTGGGGGGGTTTAGAGGGGTTTTTTCTATTTAGCAGGGATAAGTTCCACAGGTTTCCGAAGAAAACACCCAAAAATTTTTTTTCCTAAACCATAACCTCTTTTTTTTAACCCAAAAATACGGGGTTTTTCGCAAAGAAAAAAAAAAATCCAATTTTTTCTAAAACCACATACCCAAATTGCCCTCCCCAAAAAAGGGGTCGGGGGCACAGAAGCGGGAACCACGGCTCAAAAACCCTTTTTAAAAAAGGGGACTTGGGAACACTTATTTTTTTTAAAAAAGTCCCGGGAAGAAGCAAACAAAAAAAAAAATTTTTTAATAATCCCCCAAATTTTAAAAGGGCCCCCAAGAACCGGGCTTAAATTTGGGACTACTCAAAAAGGAAAATTTTTTGGGAAAACCCAAAACCCCAATTCCCCCATTTTTAAAAAACCCAGGACCACCTTCCTATCCCCGGGTTTGAAAACCCCCGGGGGGGGCCCCCCCCCCGAAAGGGGGGCAACCCCCCCCTCCCCGCCCCAAAAATTTTGTTTCATACCCCCAAAACAGAGCCCAAAATATGGTCAGAAACAATTCTTGGGTGTTTTCTTGGGACTTTCCTGAAGACTTATCCGGCGAAACAAAATCATCCAAAACCCTTTCCCAAAACACGGGGTTTTTAAGGGTATCCCCGGCGCGGCTCGGAGAAATTTTTTAAATTCCCCCACTCCCCGGGGCCCAATAGCCAAAACATCCAAGGCCCCCGGGGGGCGACAAATTTTTCCCAGGGGGCTTTCCCCCGACTGACCTGAGGGAAAGGGGGGGGCGCCAGAGGTGCAAGTTCCAAATGGAAGGGGAAAATTTAAAAAACCCCCGCATTTTTAGGGGCGGACGGCAGCAGCCGTCGGGGGTTTTTGCCTTTTTTTCACATTTGCACCGGGGGGTCACAAGCCGTGATCCCCCCCGGGCAAACCTTTGGGGGGGGGCCGGGGAAAAATTTTTTATCACACGGGTTTTGGGAAACATACTCCCCGTCAATCGTCGGCCCCCTTCAGTACCGGGGTTTTTTGGGAAAGGGGGAGGGTCCTAAAAAGGGGAAGGGGGTCCCTGCTTTTGGGGGTTCCCCGCAGATCGTTTGGGGCCCCCGGCCCCCTTAAAACCCAAAACCCCTTCCCCGGGAAACCCCCGGGCCCTGGGGGCCCCGGGGGCCCCCCCGAAAAGGGGGGGGGATGTCAGGGGGGAAACCGACGAAATTGGCGATTGCACTTTTTTGTTTTTCCCTTTCGCAGCGATTTTGCTGTTACTTTGTGTTTGGTATTGGGGATTTAAATTTTTTTCCCCAGCTCTTTGCTAAAGGAAAGCCACACTACACAATCCCCTACCGATTTTAGCGTGCAAACAAAATAAAAACCAAAAACGGGATTGTTTGAAATATCGCGATGGGGGTTAAAATTTTAAAGATACTTAAAGGGGACCTACCCGGGGTTTTTGGCGATCCCTTTTAAAATTTAGGGGAAAAAAAAACCCGCAAATTTCGCTAAAAAAAGGGGGCCACACTCACGAAAAATTATTTCCCCAGGGGGAGCGCCAGCGAAAAAAAAGGGGGCCGAGCTTTCCCACGGACAGCGGACCCAAAGGGAACTCGTCCTGGCAATCCCCCCAAAAATACAACATCCTAAGGGGGGCCCGGTAAAATGGATTTTTTTTAGCGTCCCTTTCGATTTTTTTTTTTTGGGGGCTACCCTTTTTAAGACGGGTTCCGGCCCCCCCGGGCGCTTTTGGTTTGTAAAATTAGCTTCCTTTATATTTGCCCTCTTTGTTGCCCCCCGGGGGCTTCATCGCCAAAAATTTGGTCATCTTGGGGCGGGTTTCCCCCTTTTTGCTCCCCCTTGCTTTTTTTTATCTCCAATTTTGTGCCCCCTCTGGAAGGGGCGACAGTTTTCTTTCCCCTTTTGTTTTTTTTGTTTTCTTTTTTTGCATCCTGCCTTTTCCCTTTGGGGGAATCTTTCCTTTAAACTTTTCAGTTTTTACTTAAAGGTCTCCCCCTCTCCATCCAGTCGTCCCCCTCTCCACCGCGGCCCGCCTGGTGTCTCCCCCTCTCCATCCAGTCGTCCTCCTCTCCACCGCGGCCCGCCTGGTCTCTCCCCTCTGCCTGGTCGCCCCCTCTCCGCCCGGTCTCCCCGTCTCCCGTCTCCGTCCAGTCTCCCCGTCTCCGTCCCATCTCCGCCGCGGCCCGCTCGGTCTCCCCCTCTCTGCCTGTTCGCCCCCTCTCCGTCCAGTCATTCCCCTCTCCGTCCAGTCATCCCCCTCTCCGCCCGGTCTCTCCCCTCTCCGCCCGGTCTCCCCCTCTCCGCCCGTAGTCCCCTCTCCTGCGCGGCCCGCCCGTCCCCCCTCTCCATCCAGTCGTCCCCCTCTCCGCTGTGGCCTGCCCGTCTCCCCCCTCTCCATCCAGCGTCCCCCCTCCGCCGTGGCCCGCCCCGTCTCCCCGTCTCCGTCCGTCTCCCCCTCTCCGCCGCGGCCCCTCGGTCTCCCCCTCTCTGCCTGTTCGCCCCCTCTCCGTCCAGTCATTCCCCTCTCCGCCCGGTCTCCCCCTCTCAGCCGGTCTCCCCCTCTCAGCCCGGTCTCCCCTCTCACCCGGTCTCCCTTCAGCCCGGTCTCCCCTCATCGCCCGGTCTCCCCCTCTCGCCCGGTCGTCTCCCCCTCTTCGGCACGCCCCCCCCGTCTCCCCCCTCTCCGCCAGTCATCCCCCTCTCCGTCCGTCATCCCCCTCTCCGCCGGTCACCCCTCTCCCGCCCGGTCATCCCCCTCTCCGCCCGCATCCCCTCTCCGCCCGTCGCCCCCTCTCCGCCCTCGCCCCCTCTCCGCCGGTCGCCCCCTCTCCGCCCGGTCGCCCCCTCTCCGCCCGGTCTCCCCTCTCGCCGGTCTCCCCCTCCGCCCGTCTTCCCCGTCTCCGTCCGGTCTTCCCCGTCTCCGTCCGTCTTCCCCGTCTCCGTCCGGTCTTCCCCGTCTCCCGTCCGGTCCGTCCCCCTCTCCGCCCGGCCCCCCGTCTCCCCCTCTCAGCCTCCGGTCTCCCCGTCTCAGCCCGGTCTTCCCCTCTCAGCCGCGTCTCTCCCCGCGCCCGCCCGGTCTCCCCCTCTCAGCCCGGTCTCCCCCTCTCAGCCCGGTCTCCCCTCTCAGCCCGGTCTCCCCCTCTCACCCCGTCTCCCCCTCTCAGCCCTGTCTTCCCCCTCTCAGCCCGGTCTCCCCCTCTCAGCCCGGTCTCCCCCTCTCAGCCCGGTCTCCCCCTTTCCCCCTGTCATCCCCTCTTCAGCCCGGTCATCCCCTCTCCGCCCGGTCATCCCCCTCTCCGCCCGGTCATCCCCTCTCCGCCGGTCATCCCCCTCTCCGTCCGGTCATCCCCCTCTCCCCCGGTCCCCCTCTCCGCCCCGGTCTCCCCCTCTCCGCCTCCGGTCCGCCCCCTCTCCGCCGGTCGCACCCCTCTCCGCCCGGTCTCCCCTCTCGTCCGTCTTCCCCCTCTCCGTCCGGTCTTCCCCCTCTCCGCCCGTCTCCCCGTCTCCGCCGCCCCCGCCCGTCTCCCCCTCCAGCGTCGTCCCCTCTCCCCCGCCGCCCGGTCTCCCCCCTCTCAGCCCGGTCTCCCCCCTCTCAGCCCGGTCTCCCCCTCTCAGCCCGGTCTCCCCTCTCAGCCCGTCTCCCCCTCTCAGCCCGGTCTCCCCCTCTCAGCCCGGTCTCCCCCTCCAGCCCGGTCTCCCCCTCCCAGCCCGGTCTCCCCCTCCCAGCCCGGTCTCCCCCTCCAGCCCGGTCTCCCCCCCCAGCCCGGTCTCCCCCTCTCAGCCCGGTCTCCCCCTCTCAGCCCGGTCTCCCCCTCTCACCCGGTCTCCCCCTCTCAGCCCGGTCTCCCCCTCTCAGCCCGGTCTCCCCCTCTCAGCCCGGTCTCCCCCTCTCAGCCCGGTCTCCCCCCTCAGCCCGGTCTCCCCCCCCAGCCCGTCTCCCCCCCCCAGCCCGGTCTCCCCCTCCCAGCCCGGTCTCCCCCTCCCAGCCCGGTCTCCCCCTCCAGCCCGGTCTCCCCCTCTCAGCCCGGTCTCCCCCTCTCAGCCCGGTCTCTCCCCTCTCAGCCCGGTCTCCCCCTCTCAGCCCGGTCTCCCCCTCTCAGCCCGGTCTCCCCCTCTCAGCCCGGTCTCCCCCTCTCAGCCCGGTCTCCCCCTCTCAGCCCGGTCTCCCCCTCTCAGCCGGTCTCCCCCTCTCCGCCGTGGCCCGCCCTGTCTCCCCCTCAGTGCCCGGTCTCCCCCTCTCCGCCCGGTCTCCCCCTCTCCGCCCGGTCTCCCCGTCTCCGTCCAGTCGTCCCCCTCTGCGCCGCGGCCCGCCTGTCTCCCCCTCTGTGCCTGGCTGCCACCTCTCCGCCCGGCGCCCCTTTCTGCCCGGTATCTTCTTGTAAGTGCTATTTTCTGTGACCAGTTGCAGGATGTCGGGCCTTCTACCCCTTGGAACGACTGTCAGCTGGCTCATGCTGGTTCTTCTGCCTGTTACACGGAGGATGTGGCACTGCTGGGATCTTTAGGGTCATCTATTTAGGGCCTTTCTGTTCTCTGGGGTCCTGTGCCTCCACATCCAGGAGCCTGTCCCCCCCCAAGCGCCATGAGCCACAGCGGTGGTCTGAGTCCCAAGCCCGCGGACGCTCCTCTGCTGTTACAAAGCTCCGATCTCCTCTGCGTTTGGGAAGTTCTCAGCCTGAACGGATGGGACACCCAGACTCCTCGACCTCTTCACCAAAGAGCCTCCCTCCATCGCCCGTCCCCCAGAGCGTCATTCCCCCGTCTGCCGGAGACTGGGAGAGTCGTGAGGAGCTCCGTCAGCGAGAGCTGGAGGAGGCCAGGGCACGAGCAGCTCAGATGGAGAAGACCATGCGCTGGTGGTCAGACTGCACCGCCAACTGGAGGGAGAAATGGAGCAAAGTCAGAGCGGAGAGGAACAAGGCCAGGGAGGACGGGGGCAGCTCCGCAACCGGCTGGAGGTCCTCAGCAAAGAGCTCAGTGCAATGAAACGGGAGCGGCAGGAAGCCGCCAGCGAGATGGAGCAGCTCCGCAGAGAGGTGGAGAGACTGCGTGGCAGGGAGCAGGAGCCGGAGGAACCGGTAAGGGATGTGGATACAGAGAAACCCCTAAAGATCAAGGTGAGACCCCCCAAAGATGGTGCATGGACTGGGGGAATGTGAATGCTTCTCCTGTGGTCGCCTCCTCATGGCGGCTGCGTCCGATGCATCCATGGACGGCAGCAACCACAGGAGATTGACATGGAGGCGTCTCATCATGTCATCTGTAACCCCAGGAGATGGACGTTAGACCTGCGGCAAGAGGGCTGTGAGCAGCACAACGGAGGTGCCCCCCGCAGTCCCAGACCCCGGCACTGGGGGAGCAGAGACCCCACTGAAGACGAGGCGTCACGGATCACAGCACTGAGGCTGAGACTGGACGAGAGTCAGAAGGTTCTGCTGAAGGAGCGAGAGTGAGTGACTGGGAAGAGCGGATACGGGGGGTGTGAGGGCGATGGATGTGTGTGCGACGGGGCGGTGGTGTGTGCGGCGCATGTGTGAGCGGCGGGATGTATGTGCGGCATGGGCGGATGTGGTTTCGACGGGAGCGGGGGGTTGTGTGCTGCAAAGTGTGTGCGGTGCATGTGAACGGGGATGGGGATGTGGGCAGGGGGGATGTGTGCGCGGGAGCGGGGGTGTGTGCTGCACGTGTGTGCGGTGCATGT
>JARQOD010010255.1:0-28055 GCA_033576555.1 Oophaga sylvatica | reverse complement strand
AAAAACAAATGTTTTAAAAAAAAAAAGTTCAGTCACCCCATTTTCGCCCCCATTCAAAATAAAACAATAAAAAAAAATCAAACATACACATTATTTGATATCACCGCGTCGAATCGGCTGATCTTCAATAAAAAAAAGGATTAACCTAATTGCTAAACGGCGTGCGACAAAAAAAGTCAAAACGCCAGAATTACCTTTTTTTGGTCGCTGCGACATTGCATTAAAATGCAAGAATGGGCAATCAAAAGACGTATCTGCACAAAGTCGTGTCATTAAAAACGTCAGCTGGGCAGGGAAAAAATAAGCTCTCACCTAACCGGAGATCACGCAATTTTTTTATTAGCAAACTTAGATAAAGGAAACCTAGACATGTTTGGTGTCTATGAACTTATAATGACTGGAGATCATAATGGCAGGTCAGTTTTTGCATTTGTAAAACTTAGCAAAAAACCCAAACAAAAAAACAAGTGTATGATTGCACTTTTTTTGCAATTTCACTGCACTTAAATTTTTTTCCTGTTTTTGAGTACAAGACATGCTAAAACTATTGAGTCTTTCAAAAATTACAATCGTCCCGCAAAAAGTAAGCCCTCACATGGCCATATTGATGGAAAAACCTCTGAAGGTGCTGATGCCACCATGCATATCAAGTTAGGCCTCATCAAGCAATTTGTCACGGTCCTGACAAGGAGTCAGCTGCTTTCAAGTACCTCCAAGATCTCTTTCCAAGCTGTTCGAGGCAAAGGTCAAGGTGGTATCTTCGTCGGACCCAGATCAAGAAGATCATAGAATGTGACGAGTTCGCCAGGCTGCTGAACAGGACCGAGAAAACAGCTTTGGATAGTTTCGTTGCAGTGGTTCATGGCTTCCTAGGTAATCACTAGCTGAAAACTATGCGCAGTTGGTTCAGACTCTCATAAAGATTACGCCATAATGGGATGCAGAATGTCTCTCAAAGTCCATATCCTTGACGCTCATCTTGACAAGTTCAAGGAGAACATGGGCTCTTACTCAGAGGAGCAAGGCGAGCGCTTTCATCAAGATATATTGGACTTTGAACGTCATTACCAAGGACAGTATAACGAAAACATGATGGGGGACTACTTTTGGGGGCTTCTTCGATTAAGCGATTTGCTGTACTCTCACAAATCTAGAAAAACTACTCATTTCTGAACCTTTTTGAGTGAGTTTTGATTGTCTTTATCTATTTACCATGCAAGTGTTGTTTTTTATTAGACCGCATGAACGAAAATATAATAATTTCCTTTTTTTGACCCAATAAATACAAAATTTTCTGGCCTGTGGTAATAAAATCAAAGTTTGTGCTGAATGTGTAGTTTTTCCATAGTCTTTAAACATAAGCAGTTGAAATATTACACTGGAAGCCAGGAACAAAAATTGTGTTACATAGTCATACAGCCCGCAGCTAGCCTTCACTGGCTGTTAAAATAGGGGGGCCCCCCCAAAAAAAATGATGTGGGGTCCCCCTATTATTTATAACCAGAAAGGCTAGGCAGACAGCTGCAGGCTGATATTCATAGCCTAGGAAGGGCCATGGATATTGGCCCCCCCCTGGCTAAAAAATAAACCCGCACCCAGCCGCCCCAGAATTGGCGCATCTGTACGATGCGCCAATTCCGGCACTTAGCCCCTCTCTTCCACTCCCCTGTAGCGGTGGGATATGGGGTAATAAGGGGTTAATATCCCTTGCTATTGTAAGGTGATATTAAGCCCGGTTAATAATAGAGAGGCGTCAATAAGACGCCTATCGATTATTAATCTTATATTAATAAAGGGTTAAAAAAACACACACAAGAATAAATTTTTTTAATGAAATAAAACACAGACGGTTTTCATTACTCTTTATTATACGCTCAGATCCAAGCTACGCCCTCGATCTCCTGTAAAAAAAAAAATAAAAAATAAAACAACCGTATACTCCCTGTCCGACGCAGTCCAATTAATAACGAGTGTCCCACGACGGTCTCCCTATAGAACAGTGACATCAGGTGATGCACTGTTCTGTAGGGCCTCCCAGTGATACACCGACAGGAGACAATGGCTCCTGCAGTGCATCAATGAGGTTACCTAAGTTCAGAATCTCACTTTATCGCAATGCTGCGTGGGAATTTTTTCACCCATTGCCGTGAGAGAATGAACTGTAGTGACGTCATTCTCCCCCGGCGGCAGAGCGGTACACAGATGGATGGTGTCTGGGAATAGGTGAGTATGTGCTCAGTGTTATGTGTTGTATGTCATTGCATGTTCTGTATAGAATCATAGAATGGTAGAGTTGGAAGGGACCTCCTGGGCCATCTGGTCCAACCCCCTGCTCAAAGCAGGATTCCCTAAATCATCCCAGACAGATGTCTGTCCAGCCTCTGTTTGAAGACTTCCATTGAAGGAAACTCACCACCTCTCGTGGCAGCCTGTTCCACTCATTGATCACCCTAACTGTCAAAAAGTTTTTTTCTAATATCTAATCTGTGTCTCCTCAGTTTCATCCCATTGCTTCTAGTCTTTCCTTGTGCAAATGAGAATAAAGATGATCCTTCTACAATGTGACAGCCCTTGAGATATTTGTAGACAGCTATTAAGTCTCCTCTCAGTCTTCTTTTTTGCAAGCTAAACATTCCCAAATCCTGCAAACCGTTCCTCATAGCATATGGTTTGCAGACCGGTCACCATTCTGGTGGCTCTTCTCTGAACTTGCTCCAGTTTGTTGATGTCTTTTTTAAAATGTGGTGCCCAAAACTGGGCACAGTATTTCAAATGAGGTCTGACCAAAGAGGAGTAGAGGGCAATGTGTATGTCATGTGTATGTTCTGTATGTCATGTGTATGTTATAATGTTGTATGTCATGTATGTTTTTTTTTTTTTACATTCAGCACATTAGCCAGATGATGGACTACTACTGTCCCATCATTGGCTAATGTGTCAGTCACTGTCACTGTAGCAGGCATAGCCTGCATACGCGGAGACACAACACAGCCCCGCACACCGCTGCACATACACAGATCACGCACACAGCCCGCACACCGCCGCACATACACCAATCCCACACACCGCCGCACATACACCGATCCCGCACATACTCCGATCACGCAGACACCGGCACACAATCCACATAATGACGCTGCAGCAATCCCGCTGGCGATGCGACCAGATAAGGATCGTTGCTGCGCAGTGCCTGGAAACCCGCTGTGTATCTTGGTTACCCGCTCCCCTACAGCAGCACGCTGGTATCCAAGGTACACATCGGGTTTCAAGCACAGCCCCACGCTAGAAAACCCGACGTGTACCTTGGTTACCAGCTGATCGCTGGTCTCCTGCCTGCCACACGCAGCGATGTGTGCTGGCCAGCGGGAGACCAGTGATCAAAAATGATTTTAGGAAAAAATCCAGTCATGATTTAGGTTCACGAACAGTATCGAACATAATCTCGAACAGCCGAATTTTTTCCAAATCGTTCGGTTTGTCGAATGGCTAGAACACCGCCCAAAACAGCTCGAATTTGAGATTGGCGAACAGTTCTAGTCGAACACCGCTCATCTCTAGTCACTGCGTTAGTGACCCGGTCCATGGCCTTGAGAGTCCAATGAAAAGGGGAATATTTATAGGGGATGATAAAGAGTTTGTATTGAAGTGTTCGTGACAACACCTGTGGTGTCTGGTCAGAAGTGACCAGCGCTGCAGTGCAGATCTTCTGGTACTGGTGGTGTGATGCAGCAGAGTTGGAATAGCTCTCCACAAGCAGAGCTTGCTGTCCCAGGTAGAAGTATGTTATAGATGATAATGGTGCTGGTAGATGTAGCAGTGCTGAGTGAGTGTTGCAGGAAGAATTTGAGGAGATACATAAAGATGCAGTTTCAAAAGCTTTACTCACAGTTCTGTCTGCAGTATAGGTACCTTCTTGGTGCTACATCCTCTAGGTAACTCCCAGGTAGATGGAGAACGCCAGTCCAGAGCTCCCTGTCAGTATATGCCTTCCCTGGCCATTTCACTGTGCTGATTCCTGCTCTTCCTTCCTTCCCAGCACCACACAAACAGTGTCCCAATTCGCAGCTGCGAATCCTGTCGGACAACGTGACTCAGGCGTTTCCTTGACTCTATATAGCTGACTTCCGGAGAAGTTGATTGTGGTGGTTGACTGTGACCCCTAAAGTTGCCACAGCTGTCAGCTTGCTAGCTGAGTGCTGTTGTATGCTCCACTAGTCTAGGGGCCGAGTCCCTTCTGCGACCTGGATTCTCCCATTTGACGTCCGTCAGCCTGGAACGAGCCCCACAGGTAGCCTTCTGCTCAGCCGTGCCTCTGAGAAATCCCTTTCCCCTACAGGGAACCTTCTTTCTGTCCTTCTGTCTGTCAGCAGCTCCTCAGGACCTGGAGCCTGCTGCACGTTTCTATCTCTTCCCGCCTTCCCCTATAGGAAGGCTGCCTATGCACGTCTTTCCTCTTCTTCCCTTACGGGAAGACTCACTCTTACTTCCCTCTATTCTCCTGCTCTAACCCACAAGCTCCACCCACCATCTAACACCCTTTCCTAGCTTTCAGACCTGCTAGAGGAACTGAGCTAGTGTGTGTGATGAATGCAGTGTTGTCAGAACCTGGTTCAGTGTCTCCACCTTACCTGAAAGGTGGGATACCACATCTCTGGATGAGATGCAGTACCTCTGTGGCGACTGGACCCTCAGGGGCACCCACATGCCCCCCCACCCGTTAAACGCAGCACGTCCATGGGCTGAAACAAAGTAAATGATGTTACAGGAAACATACAAAATTTTTAGTGATGCATCACAACAGAGAGAAAATAGTTTAAAAAAACAACTTACCTGGATGCAAGGCCCTTTGAATTTTAATGTAACACAATAATAAATTACCTTACGGTATTTATTCTAAAAGTGCTACTGGCAGCAACCATTAAAACTTTGAAGTTCGCCACCAGGACAGGGCATACCATCCCCGCTGAAATACCATCATTATATTTACAATAGTTTCTTTTTCCTTACAAAAGTACTGTCACTATATGGACACTTATTCTTTTCTTCTAGGTTTCTTGGGTAGCAACCGTTACAAAAAGGTTCGCTACCTAATCAGGACATCTGGTCCCTGCAACAATACTTTCTTACTATTATTCTTATAACATATTCTACAAAAAGTGTTTTAAGTTACTAAATAACTGTCTGTTTACTTATTAAGCGGTACCTGTTACCAACAACTGTCATACACATTATCAATAAGTGCTATTCAAAAACTCTGCAATATAAAACAATTCTTACTTCAGCATAATATACAAGTATATTAACATTTTTATTAATACACAATCAAAAGCTGTCATCATTTGAGATAGATGGCAGATACTTTCCCAGCCGGGGTATCTTCTAATGTCCTTGTGCTTTGTGGCGGACCCACTCAAAACCTCCAATGTTGGTCTTGGGTGAGCTGCAAGACATAACCGGTCTCCCCCTTATACCTCATCTTCGAACACACCCAACAGGTTTTTCTTCTGATCTGTAGTAGTGCAATGATGGGACCTTATTTTTACTAAAAGTGCATGTAAAACAAAGAAGGAGCACCTAAAGAGGTGCAGAACTATTTACAACTAAAAGTTCGGATCACTCAGCGTTCATGATCTCAAAGTCTGTTTTTGATCAAGACAAGGAAACAAAACAATTTTTGTAACATTTTTGCTGCAGCCCTCCTGGGGCTAACTATGTACATATTCCTCCTGAGGAAATGAAAGATTTTTCTACTTAGATGGAGACTGATCCATGCAGTCTCCGGTTTGTGTGGAAGCACTTTGATTCTTTTGCTTCTAGGGCAAAATCTGCTGTCCTTCGCTTCCTACTGCGATGGGAGCGCTCGCATATCTAGTTGCTTCCTGAGACATAGTGGCAGTGGGAGAAGCTTGCATGGTTACTTGCTGGACTTCATCTGCTGCCTTTGAGGGCGACACTGCTACACGCGGTATCGCTGGTGCTGCGGCTTCCTGTTTGAAAGCCATGGGTAATGGTGCTGTGGACGTGGGAACTGTTGTGGCTGCTGCCCCTGGTGGTGGCGTGAAGTCAGCTCTGCAGGGATCTGGTGAATGTGGAGAGCATACCATCCCCTTGCACCAAGATGGTGGGTGAAAGAGATGAGCTCTCCGGGGAACAAGTCGTGCTCGGGATGTCCCTGTATTAGATGGGCCTCAACGTCCCGCCAATTCACAAAAATATCCGGGGATTTTTTGTGAGTCCTGGATGAAGCTGAATCCCCGCTCCAGGTCGAAGCTGAGGACTCGGCCCCACCCCATTAGGTTGAGGTATTCTAGGGCCTTCTGCCTAGCCTGGTTTTTGCCCATGAGATCCCTCTGCTGTATGGTCTCTCGTTGGGCCTGCCAGTCTTTTTCCTACTGTGCCAGCTTCTGGATTTGCCAAAGGCAGAACTCTTCGGAGGTGATGGGGAACTCCATCAGGTCTGTCTTATTGTGGTCACCCCATAATAAGACCTCCAGCTTATGTTTCACTATAGAAGACAGCTGCGGTATCGGGATCGGTTCTAAGACATCTAGCACCAGCTGGCCAGATATTGGTAGCCCGATAGGACCCAGCCACTCCTCCCATGACCCAGGGGCGCTGCCCATTCCTGTGCTCCTGTTTGACCCCATTAATGAGGACCCTGCGTTGGCCATTGCCGGCGCCTGTGAGTTCACAGCAGGAGCTGCAATATCAACTTCCTTATTCGTTTGCTAAGATTTGAACCGTTGTATTGTACTGTGCCTTTAATACTGTTTCATTAATACTGTTTATCTCTTTACCTCCCTGCGCTTAGTATTTCCCCTGTAAATAAACTCGTTAACCTTTGCTATGCTGTTTGAGTGCCGCCACTGCATCCCACGATCCTGCGAATACCACAACTGCAAGGCCTTCCCTGCTACCAAATTATATGCACCCCAATAAGCCTTTGAACCCAAAACTGGATGGGCCCAGGAAAATCCACCTCACATTATTCATTTTGACCTCCCTTTCTGTTTTTTTTTCAGTGACTGTGTAGGGAGGTGGACCGGACCTCAGATACCTGCATGCCTGGTCCAGAACTGAAAGGGCTGCATCCTCTATTTCTGAGGGGAAGCTTGAGTGGGGCAGACCTTTCCCTGCTGTCTGAGGGAAGGAGTAGGGAGAAGGGGTTTCTGGCTGACAGGAGGGGACGTGAAGAGGCAGTGAAGGGAATGCAGCAGCACAGAGAAGGGAGAAGAATGTGCGCGAAGGAGAGCAGTGTGGTGCTAGGGCGGAGCAGCGTGCAGAACAGTGAGCGGCGCGCCATGCTTCCCTTGTCCCCTGCACGGAATACTGACGCTGCGACGGGTCACATAGAGAGGGCACTGTCACCTGCAGAGCCAAGCATGCCCAGCAACACTCTGGAGGGAGGGACCGCTGCAGAGCTGTACTGAGCAGAACAGAACCGTGCAGAGCTGAGCTGTATACACATAGATAAGCCGAGCCCATCGAGTAGAGCTGAGCTAGTCGTGCAGCAACCTGTGAGAGAAGCGCCCGGCCCTGAGAGCACCCACAGCATGCACGCCAGTGCTTGTCATCGCCTGCCTCCAACAGCGGGGACCAGAGAGAAAGGGACGCACGGAGAGAGTCTGGTCTCCGTGTCAGTGAGTACTACCCACGTCCCCTATATGAGTGACCGAGTTTACAGGACAGACCCTTGCGCCCTGACCGTGCCGTTAAACAACTCCTGGGCCATATGGGCCCATACCAGTTCGTGACCCTCTTTACCGTCGGACACTTTGGCCCGCTTGACTGAGACTGTCAGGAGAGTTGTGCAGGAGTCACATAGGGCTTAGCCAGCACCATAGCCCGTAACCTTACCGGAAATTCCAGTATATGGACAAGGGGCAGAGGAAGATACCGGAGACCGAACACTGTTACCAGAAGACGGGGGTATCATCTGTTTGACCCCATTAATGAGGACCCTGAGTTGGCCATTGCCGGCGCCTGTGAGTTCGCAGCAGGAGCTGCAATATCAACTTCCTTATTCGTTTGCTAAGATTTGAACCGTTTTATTGTACTGTGCCTTTAATACTGTTTCATTAATACTGTTTATCTCTTTACCTCCCTGCGCGGAGTATTTCCCCTGTAAATAAACCCGTTAACCCTTGCTCTGCACCCAATAAGCCTTTATTAATAATAATAATAATAATCTTTATTTTTATATAGCGCTAACATATTCCGCAGCGCTTTACAGTTTTTACAGCCTTTGGGATAGGCCCAGGAAAATCCACTTCACATTACTCATGTTGTTCTCCCATTCTGTTTATATTGTCAGTGACTACAAGACTTGCCCTGCTACCAATAGAAAATGAACTCGGCACTCAACTTTAGTATAGTGAGAATAAAGATTTTTATTCACAGTAGTAACACGAAACGTTTCGGTCCTATATCATGGACCTTCATCAGTCACAGATACTACTGGGAAGGGGGTTGATCCACATAGGGAAGAAAGAAAGGGCTGGATATAGCCTGTATTGGTGGGGTGAGATGAGGAAGAGGACAATGCCTCTATTGCACTAGCAACCTGTTGTCAAGGAGTCCGGTAGTGAGGATAGGTCTCTGCATTGGACGCGGTGTCCACCGCTAGTCTGAGTGGACTCAGACTAGCGGTGGACACCGCGTCCAATGCAGAGACAGGCTATATCCAGCCCTTTCTTTCTTCCCTATGTGGATCAACCCCCTTCCCAGTAGTATCTGTGACTGATGAAGGTCCATGATATAGGACCGAAACGTTTCGTGTTACTACTGTGAATAAAAATCTTTATTCTCACTATACTAAAGTTGAGTGCCGAGTTCATTTTCTATTAGATACGGTGTGGGAACCTACTCTGGCACCTTCTTGGTTGTGCACACGGTTATTTTTTCATATGATTTGCCCTGCTACCAAGTCATATGCACTCTAATAAGCATTTGAACACACATAATTAATGGGTCCAGGAAAATCCACTTCACATTTTTCGTGTTGTCCTCCCATTCTGTTTTTTTTAAGTGACTGCAAGGCCAGCCCTGCTATTAAGCCATATGCACCCCAGAAAGCCTTTGAACCCACATACTGGATGGGCCTTGGACACTCCACTTCACATTATTCATGTTGTCCTCCCATTCTGTTTTTTTGTCAGTGACTACAAGACCTGCCATGCTACCAAGTCATAAGCACCCCAATAAACCTTTGAACCCACATACTGGTTTGGGTCTGGAAAATCCACTTCACATTTTTCATGTTGTCCTCCCATTCTTTTTCTGTTTTTAAGTGACTTCAAGGCCTGCCCTGCTATTAAGCCATATTAACCCCAATAAACCTTTGAATGCACATACTGGTTGGGCCCTGGAAAATCCACTTCACATTATTCGTGTTGTCCTCCTATTCTGTTTTTTTTGTCAGTTACTGCAAGTCTTGCTCTGCTACCAAGTCATATGCTCCCCAATAAACCTTTGACCCCACATACTGGATAGGCCAAGGAAAATCCACTTCACATTATTCGTGTTGTCCTCCCTATCTGTTTTGTTAAGTGACTGCAAGCAGGGCTGCCACTAGGAATTTCGGGGCCCCATACTAGCAAAATTTTCAGGGCCCCCTTGAGACTCCGCTCAGGCTCCACCCCAGCTCCGCCTCCGCCCCTCGAAGTGTCCACAGTCCCACCGCTCTCTCTTGGAAAAACTCCACTTCTCACCTGTTAGGGTCTGCGGAACGCACCTAATAGATATAGTAGAGAGGTGCGTTCACAGCCCGGGGAAAGTAGCGAACTCTGTTATCCCGCAGCGTCGCTAAAATAAACACCGTAGCGCGCTGTGGCAGTATGTGCGAACTCTGTTAATGCCCAGAGCCGCTAGCAGGAATGCCACAGCACTATATGGCGATAGGGGCGAACTCACTTAGCTTCAGTAAGCCGCAAAGTAAAATGCTAGGGCGCTGAACCAGCGCTATAAAGCGAACCCTGTTGCATCACAGAGCAGCTGAGAAAAAGACTGTGTCCTGTTAACACCACAGGGATACACAGATAACTGCTGTGCGGATAGCAGTCCGTGACCATGCAGACAGCAACGCTATCAAGCAATCTCCTCATCGGAGAAGCCGGTATTCTAGGGGCTTATTTCAGCCAAGCCCTAACCACTTGCACTCAAATCTCCTCAACGGAGGTGCAGGTATTCTAGGGGCTTATTTCAGCCGAGCCCTAACCACATGCGTGCATGATCACAATGGCGCAAAGCACATAATGCAATTGGTACTAGCGCATGGCGGCCCAGCCATGCCACCCTTTTATAGTAACAACTACAGGACCTGCCAGAAACAAGGACCAATGAAACTGTTCCAGAACACAGTTCTACAGGACCTTCCTGGCAGACCAATAGGAGCTGCTGCAGTATCTGAGCATGTGACCCCTGATCTCCAATGAAAGATCTCACCCTGGGCATGCTCAGAAGGGGAAAACAAGGACTTTGTCCTAAAAACGTCTGCTCGCCGCTAACCAGTACTGGCCATAAAAGCAGAGCCTGGAGAGGCAGCAGAAATCCTCTGCACACTGTTAGACTGGGCGAGATGCTGGGACCGACGTCTAAGCTGAGCAGAGTCCACTGTGGCCGGAGATGGCTCAAGATTCCCATTGTGCAGAAGCGGGAACTCGACCCTTAAAACATCACCAATCACACATATAACCAGCAGCTCTTGTTTTGGCCAAAAGATTTTTTAAGCCGCCACCATAAAACGGTAGACACTTTTAGCCGAGCTCTACTCTACTGTAACCGATTAAATATTTGTTAAAATATCCAATACAATTTAGGCATTTTATTTTATTTTTCAATTTTTAAAATGACCAATAATATCACATACAAGGAGCAAATACCGCCACACCATGACCAGACCACATACTACCACCACAAAGTGACCAAATAATAGCACATACAAGGGACAAGTACCACAACACCATGTCCAGACCACATATTAGCACCACATAGTGACTGAGTACTGCAATACTGATCAGTAATAAAAAAAACACAATATTATCACCATAAGTGCCATTATACACAGATTTGTACTTAGTATGCAGTGTCTATGTCTGTGTAATACAGTGATCAATGACATTATACACAGTAGCTCTGTATATAGTACACAGTGTATAGTGTCAATGTACAGGTAACACACTGACTCACCAGTGACGTCTCTAGGTTAAGTCCTTCAACTTTTACTTTTCATCTTTCATCCAGCACAGACCGTCAACATTTCTTCCAGCCAGGGCTTGCCTCTGCAGGAAATAACACAGTTATCTAGAGCAGGGTTCCCCAACTCCAGTCCTCAAGGCCCACCAACTGATCATGTTTTCAGGATTTCCTTTGTATTGCACAGGTGATGCAATTATCTCCTGAGCAATGCTAAGGAAATCCTGAAAACATGATCTGTTGGTGGGCCTTGAGGACTGGAGTTGGGGAACCCTGATATAGAGCACAACTTGCAGAACACATTACTTATTTTTTTCCAAACTTCTACATTACACCACATGAAGAAAACAAGGCGACATAGTGTCACTCTGCACAGTAAAAGAACCACCGCCCCATCATTTAAAACAGTATCCTCAAAAAATAAAATAAATACATCACTGCAGTAATAATATCCCTTAATTAGCCCTTATGGAAACAATATACCCCATCCTGGCCCCCGTGTGTCTCATTCCTGGCTTCAGCCATATCTTCTCCCATCCAGCCCTCATGAATATCCATTCTGCCCCATATGATTTCCCCATCCTGCCCCATCTGTCTCCATCGTTTCCATCCTGCCCAATGATCCTGCACGATCTGTCTCCAATCCTGCCCCCTGTGTCTCCAATCAAGCTCCGTGTCTCCATTCTGCCCCCTGTGTCTCCAATCATGCCCCCTAGTATCTCCAATCATACCCCCAGTGTCTCCAATCATGCCCCCATGTCTCCAATCATTCCCCCGTGTCTCGAATCATGCCCCAATGTCTCCAATCATCCCCCGTGTCTCCAATCCTGCCCCCTATGTCTCCATTGTGCCCCCTGTGTCTCCATTCTGTCCCCAGTGTCTCCATTCTGCCCTCAGTGTCTCCATTCTGCCCCCGTGTATCCAATCCTGCCCCTGTGTCTCCAATCCTGCCCCCGTGTCTCCAAACATGCCCTCGTGTCTCCATTCATGCCCCCGTGTCTCCAATCATGCCCCCTATGTCTCCAATCATGCCCCTCGTGTATCCAATCATGCCCCCTGTGCCTCCATTCTGCCCCCTATCTTCATTCTGCCCCTGTGTCTCCAATTATGCCCCCCATGTCTCCAACCATGCCCCTCGTGTCTCCAATCATGCCCCCAGTTTCTCCAATCATGCCCCCTGTGTCTCCAATCATGCCCCCTGTATCTCCATTCTGTCCCCTGTCTCCATTCTGCCCCCTGTCTCCAATCTGCCCCTGTGTCTCCAATCTGCACCTTGTGTCTCCATTCTTCCTCCTAGTGTCTCTATTCTTCCCCCTAGTGTCTCCAATCATGCCCCCATGTCTCATATCATGCCCCCTGTGTCTCCAATCCTGCCCCCGTGTCTCCAATTCTGCCCCATGTCTCCAATCCTGCCCCCGTGTCTCCAATCTGCACCGTGTGTCTCCAATCTTCCATATAGTGTCTCCGATCTTGCCCCCAGTGTTAGGGTCTGTGGAACGCACCAATTAAATGATGAAGAGAGGTGCGTTCGCAGCCCGGGGTCCACCGTGCAGGCGGAGCCTGCTGCTAGTAAAATGGCGCAAGAAGCAAATTCTTATCCCGCAGAGTAGCTAAAATAAACGCCGTAACGCGCTGTGGCAATATGTGAGAACTCTGATATTCCACAGAGCCGCTAAAAGGAGTGCCGCAGCGCTATATGGCGATGTGTGCGAACTCACTTAACACCACTGAGTCGCAAAATAAACACGCTAGGGCGCTGTCTAGCATTGAAAGCGAACCCTGTTACGTCACAGAGCCGCTGAGAAAAACTTCTGTGTCCTGTCAGGCACCCAGGTACGCAGTAGACTGCTAAGCGAACATAGAACGTGATCATGCGCTAATGTCCTCGCGGGAGTTACCTGCACTCTATGGCGTCTGAACGCCAGGTCCTGAATACGGCAATCAAACTCCTCACCGGTTATGCCGGTAATCTAGGGCATCTAGGACACCGACCCTGACCAGCTAGCATACCAAACTCCTCACCGATTAAGTCTGTATTCTAGAGGCTTATTTCAGCCAGGCCCTAACCACACACACGCATGACTTTTTTTTTTTTTTTTTTCTTTTTCCCTCAGATGGGAAGTTCCACAGTCAGATAACCAAAACTATAAGGAACTCGACTCCCAAACAGCGTGTACACTTACATAATGCAGCAGCTGTTCCCATCATCATCGGAAAACCAACTTTATTTACAAGCACAAAAAACACAAAACTAAGACACATTAACAAGATGTTTCCACTTTTTAACTTTCCAAATTCCCTCTGCGTCCTCCTCCCCCTCTTTCTCTTATCACACACAAAACAAAAATACAATTTTCCCAAAACAATTTTTAAACAATTTTTAACCTCAATCTCCTTCCTCTTAAACACATACACGTTCCTCACATCCCACAACACCTCTTTTATACATGCAAGCATCAACCACAACACTCTCTCCTTTTCTCCACACATACCCAACCCAAACATAAATAACTCAAACGTCAAAAAATTCACATCACACAACTCCTTACACAACGGGCCCAAACCTGAAATCACATTTCTAGCATACTGACAATTCCAAAACAAATGCACCACACTCTCTCTCCCACCACATCCCCTCCTCGGACACATCTCACTCCTCACTAAACCCCGGTTTCTCTGGAAGTCTCTCACCGGTAACACCTCATGCAATGACTGCCACACAATCTCGCTCTGTCTATTTGTCATACCATCCATACGTACCTTCTTCCATACCTTCTGCACATCACTTCTTCTCACCATATAGATACCACATTCCATCTCTCTACACTCAATCATCCTATATACCGCTTTCTTCTTCTCTAACAACCTCACATCCACATCACACAGTTCATACTTCACCAAAAATTTGTAAACCCACACATACCACACAGGCACCTCAAAAGCCACTGGGCACCTTAGATCCCTTTCCCGCCACTTCAAACGGAACAGAAAACTTCCAAACAAATACCTGCACATACATGCACACTTCCCATCCATCCTAATCACACCCAATACAAACACCATAATATTCACGCCAAAAAATACATTCAAATTTGGGAATCCCAGCCCCCCCTTATCCATTCTCTTCATCACAACCTCTCTCCTTGCACGCTCCATACTTGAACGCCAAAAAAATACAAACAAAACCCTATTTAATCTTCTAACACACATATAACCTGGTGGAAAAACCACCGCAACATGCAAAAAAATTGGTAACACCACACTCTTAATAACTAAAATTTTACCAAAAAACGTCAAATCTCTCATCTTCCAAAAATTTAACTTGCGCTCCACTCTTTCCTCTCCATCCAACTTCTCTGAAAATTTCACACCCAGCACCTTTATCGGTCCACTCACCACATTCACCCCAATATCATTGCTCAGAGTCCTCCCACCAAAAATCTTACATTCAGTCTTCTCCCAATTCACTTTAAACGCAGACGCTCCACAAAAAACAGATACCAACAACTTCACACGACGCACCGAACACTCTGAATCACACAAAACATACACATCATCCATGTAACCATTCACCTTCCACTCCCCCCCCCCGCCCCCGGCACTTGCACACCCCGAATCACCTTATCTTTCCTCAACATACACAACAACGGTTCAATCGCGCAAATGAACACAACAGGGGACAATGGGCACCCCTGCCGTACACCGGAAAACACATTCACTCTCCTCCCTACATTCCCATTCAACAAAACACAACTATAAATATTTTTATACAAACTTCTCACTCTCTCAACAAACTCAGCCGGAAAACCCATCTTCACCAACACTCTAAACAGAAAACCATGCGCCAACCTATCATACGCCTTCTCAAAATCCAAACTCAACACATACACCCCCTTCTTACGGTTCAAACAGTCCCACAAACAATCTCTCAGCATACACACACCCTCATGTAACCGCCTTCCAGGCACCGAACAACACTGCTCCTCACCCACCACACTCCCAACCACATCACGCATCCTATTTGCCAAAAGCTTCGCATAGATCTTATAATCACAATTAAGCAACGTGATCGGCCTCCAGTTTTTTAGATTTTTCAAATCACCTTTTTTTGGCAACAGCACAACCACTCCTGCACGCATACCATTCGCCACCTCTGCATTCGCCCACATATACTTACATACATCAACAAAATCCTTCCCAATCACATCCCACATCACACGATAAAATTCCACCGGGAGACCATCATCCCCCGGCGTTTTATTCAGCGCCATGCTACACACCACCTTCCATATTTCTTCACTCGTCACCTCCCCCATCAAACTCTCCCTTTCTGTCCCATTCAATCTATTTTCCAAAACACTCAGCACATCACTCTCCAAACCTTCATCCCTCCATTTCACTGCATACAAATCATCATAAAACTTTGCCACTTCCTCACATAAGTCCGCACCACTCACTTCATTTCCATCCACTCCATTCAAAACACTCATGCTCTGTCTTTTTCCAAAAACTTTCTTGAAAAAAAACCGTGAACACTTCTCATTCTTTTCCAAGTTCTCTATTTTAGCCCTATACACAATACTCCTCCCTCTCTCTCTCAAAAACTCGTTCACTTCTTTTTTCACTCTCAACAAATCTTCACTCACATCCATCCCGCCCTCTCTTAGCTTATATAACACACTCAATCTTGCATTCAACCCAGCAAACCTTTCTCTCTTAGCAGCTGCACACTTGTAACCAAGTTTTTTAAAAAAAACCTTGGTTTTCCATTTAACCCAATCCCACCATTCACACACATTACTGAATTCACTTCTGCTCTCACACCACTCCTTATAATGTCTCTCATACTCCTCTCTCACCTCCACCCCATCCAGTAAACTCACATTCAGCTTCCATATACCTTTCCCAGTTACCTCCTCAGTATGCACATCCACTTCACACTTCATACACACATGATCTGAAAACGGCACACTCTCCTGTGCATAACTAACAGCAATCAGGTTTTTTGAAACAAAACAATAGTCCAGTCTAGACGCCACCCTCCCACTCTCAGAAAAAAATGTATTTAACAATGGAGTTACTTTACACTCCCTCTGCATATCCCTCAAACCAAAATCACTCACCATGTCCATTAACTCTTTCCTTGACACATCCACATTCACCTTTCCCACATCAACATTCATATCACCCACAATCACAACAGGCACTCTACCTGGAATAAAAAACTTAATTTTTTCAAATAAAACTTTACGCTCCTGTTTTTTCACAGGAGCATACACATTAATAACACTAAAACGAATATTTCTAAACTCAAAATTTGCTAACACGCATCTCCCAACCTCAATCACCATATAGTCACACAAACTCACATTACGCCCCTTCACCAAAAAACCAACACCGTCATTTCTATTACATGCACTCCCTGACCACACAGACGCACCATGAGGCCATTCACTCCCCTTCACACCATCCACTATCCCACACTCCTGTAAACAAAAAATTTCAGCATTTTGCGCTGCAAAAAACTCAAAAATAGCCGCACGCCGCAACTTATTTTTAAAAACCCTCACATTTTGAGATATAATTCTAACACCCATACTAAACACAAACCAAAAGGCTTAAAAAAAACACTTGTCCAAAAAAGCCAAAAAAGGAAAAAAAAATACAAAAACAACCTACAGATATAACTTGACACACATTACATAAAACACACAAAAAAAACAGATAGCCATTGCTTAAAGAGCAAAGCTATGTACACAAAAAACCCTACCTGGCTACTGGAAAAGTAAAACGTACTTAATCAGTACCGCCAGTGTCCTCCTCCACCATTTGTGCCGAGCAGCCTTCCGAGCCGCTGGCCTCCATATACTCCTCCACCCGTGCCTTTTTCTGCCCAGTCTTCCTCTGGGCCATTCCTTCTTCCACCACCTCAATGTCTCTGTTTTCCCCACCACCCTCCCTGTGACACTTTAACCCTCCTGAGTCCTCTTCCGGGGAGAAGGCACCAATATTTCTCGGATCAGACTCATGAACTAAAACCTCAGCCTCCTCCTCTGCCACAGATATGTCGAAATCCATCAGGCATTCTGACCATGATTCAGCAACTGGGACTTCTTTTTTTACTTCTTTTTTAGGCCATGAACGCTCCTCTCGCCTTATGGCCTTCCAAAATTCCTTGTCCTCCTTTTCCTCCTGTTGCTTCTCCTTCCTTCTCTCAGCCTCCTTGTCCTCCTGCCGCTTCTCCCTCCGTCTCTCGGCAGGAGTGGGTGGCGCCCTCACAACGCTTTGCAGCGTGGCGACTTCGCCTTCCCTCCGCTTCTTCTCCTCCTCCCGCCTCTTAACCTCCTCCTATCTCTTCCTTTCTTCCTCCCGCCTCCGCTCCTCCTCACGTCTCTTTCTTTCCTCCTCCTCTCTAGTTGACCTCCTCGGCACACCAAACGGGCAGTCTCTATACAGGTGCTCTGAACTGCCACACCTGTCACATTCACGAGGCATCGGACACCTAGCCGCCACATGACCCTCTTGCTTGCAATTACGGCAAACCAACTCCTTGCTACACATGTTTAGCAGGTGCCCGAACTGAAAGCACCTCCTGCAGTATAGTGGCTGCCCTGGGTATGACAGGAAGCCCCTATGACCCGCCACTGAAAAGTTCGCTGGTGGGTGGGTGAAACCTCCTAAACAACCTGAGTACTTCTTCAATTTCACCCGAAACACATACTTGCAGTTGAAAATTCCCAAGACATTTTTCTGCTTCTCCCCTCCCTTCACGTATTCACAGTACCGCTCCAGGAACTGCTCCAGTAGTGCTACTTCTGTATAGGGGTTGTACACAGTCACAGTCACCACTTTTTCCATGAGCCCAAACAGGGGCTCCATCCGCACTCCCTCCAGGCATGGATCACCTTCATTACTTCTGAGCCATTCAAAGACTGTCAAACAGCATCCCTCATTCACAAAGGTTACATCATATGTACCTTGACTCCGGAATTCATTGACGCTGTAGATATCCTGACGATGGGCTCCAGCCTTTCCCTCCAACAGGTCACGAACGACGTACACCAGGTTGTTTTTCTCACCACCTTCCACCACCACACGGATCGTATTCTTAATGAACATCCTCAGTCCAGACTGCCGGTACGGATACCGCAGTAGAAAATCAGCAGCACGCTAGAGTTGAGCGATACTTTCCGATATCCTAAAGTATCGGAATCGGAATGGTATCGCCGATATCACTAAAATATCGGCGATACCCGATACCGATACCGGAAGTCCCATGTAAGTCTATGGGAACAAAATATCGCAACTAAAAAAAACCCATTCTTTCCTTGTAAACACTAAATATACACACATAGAATACATATATATATATATACATGTCATTGTGACATATATATATACATATATGTATAGTTTATACACTTCTACATAGTAAAATATCCTCTCATTCAATTGCCGGGTAAAGCCGGCTTCAGTGAAAAGACAGAAGCACCCGACATGAAACGACACTTGGTGTACATAGGGTTAACCATGTCTTTTCATGTCGTTTGCTATCTGATTTGCACAAACAATTAAATCAGACTATGTGTGCAAAATTTCACACCTGTAGGGGTTAATTAAAGGTGTAAATTCGTAGCAAAAAAAGTCCGTTTTTTTTACAACGAATTTACACCTTTAATTAACCCCTACATGTCTGAAATTTAGCACACATATACTCATGTAATTGTATGTTTCAAACATATATAAAAATACATGAAATTACATGGTTAAATGTGTGGAAACAATGTATCATTTCATGTCGGCTTCTGTGATTTCACTGAAGCCGGCAATTGAATTAGCGGCTATAACAGTATGGCTGGAGTCACACACAACCACAAAAAATCGGTCCGTTTTAGACGGTCGACAATCGGATCAAAATAAAAACATCACACATCCTTCTGGCATCCGATTTCCTTCAAAGATGCGATTTAATCGCATGTGTGTGTACCTTGTAACATCCGATTTTCATCCGACTTGCGAGATTTTCTCGCAGGCTTGCAAAACTGACATATAATGGATCCAAAAGAATAGTATTTAAATGCCAAAAGAAAGAATAGATATATACACATATATATATATATATATATATATATATATGTCATTGTGACATTATATATATACATATATTTATAGTTCTTACACTTCTACATAGGCTGGAGTCACACACAACCACAAAAAATCGGTCCGTTTTAGACGGTCGACAATCGGATCAAAATAAAAACATCACACATCCTTCTGGCATCCGATTTTCCTTCAAAGATGCGATTTAATCGCATGTGTGTGTACCTTGTAACATCCGATTTTCATCCGACTTGCGAGATTTTCTCGCAGGCTTGCAAAACTGACATATAATGGATCCAAAAGAATAGTATTTAAATGCCAAAAGAAAGAATAGATATATACACATATATATATATATATATATATATATATATGTCATTGTGACATATATATATACATATATTATAGTTCTTACACTTCTACATACTGTTATAGCCGCTAATTCAATTGCCGGCTTCAGTGAAATCACAGAAGCCGACATGAAATGATACATTGTTTCCACACATTTAACCATGTAATTTCATGTATTTTTATATATGTTTGAAACATACAATTACATGAGTATATGTGTGCTAAATTTCAGACATGTAGGGGTTAATTAAAGGTGTAAATTCGTTAAAAAAAAATGCGTGGGCTCCCGCTGTATTTTCTCCACCAGACAGACAAAGCAAGCGAGTGGGGGCAGATAATAATAGCCTAGGGAGGGTACATTTTTTTTGTGCCCCCCCCTGGCTACTAACATCTGCCCCCAGACACCCCAGAAAGGGCAAATCTATAATTAGATTCGCCCTTTCTGGCACTTTGCCCGTCTATTCCCATTGCCCTGTAGCGGTGGCGAATGGGTTAATAAGGGGTTAAAATGACCTTGCAATTGAAAGGTCACTTTAAGCCAGGTTAATAATTGATAGCTGTCAATTAGGCAACTATCAATTATTAATCCTATTGTATGAAAGAAAAATCAAACACACACACTTTAATAAAAAATAAGTTTAATTAAATAATCACACAGTTTTTGACCATATTTTATTTTCCTGCTAAAACCATTTCCTGTAATAAAAATAAAATAAAAAAGCAAAATTATACTTACCAATCCGATGTACAGTCAGGTCCCACGGTGTAATCCATCAGAAAGGGTTAACAGGTTACAGGTCGCAGAGAGCTAATAATGCTGTCTCAGACCTGTATTCCCCTGAATGAATAACTTCCTCTCCCAGCGAAAGTAGAGGAATAGATTCATGAATGGAGCTTAATTGATTTCTTGCCAATTTAACTGTAGTGACCTGACCTAAAGGGAAAGTGGACACAATCAATTAAGCTTCATTCATGAAACACATCCTCTCCTGTCGCCAGGAGAGGAACTTATTCATTCATGAGCTTTGAGCTGAGCATGCAGGATTACTTGCACAGCTTGGCTCAAAGCTAGTTAACCCTTTGTGAAGGATTACAGCGTGGGACGTGACAGATCGGCGGAATAGGTAAGAATAATGTTGTTTTATTTCTTTTTCTTTATTTTAGGAGATCAATGGCTTCGCACGGATTTAGTGTAAAATAAAATATGGTCAAAAAAATGTGTTTTTATTTCATTAAAATTATTTATTCTTAAAGTGTGTGTGTTTTTTTATTTACTTCAATAGGATTAATAATTGATAGTTGTCTAATTGACAGCTATCAATCATTAACCTGCCTTAAGGTCACCTTTCAATTGCAAGGTGACAGTAAGGTGAGATTAACCCATTCGCCACCGCTACAGGGCAATGGGAATAGACGGGCAAAGTGCCAGAAAGGGCGAATCTAATTATAGATTTGCCCTTTCTGGGGTGTCTGGGGCAGATGTTAGTAGCCAGGGGGGGCACAAAA
Source organism: Oophaga sylvatica (assembly GCA_033576555.1). Taxonomy (NCBI): domain Eukaryota; kingdom Metazoa; phylum Chordata; class Amphibia; order Anura; family Dendrobatidae; genus Oophaga; species Oophaga sylvatica. The sequence goes on along the minus strand of JARQOD010010255.1, from coordinate 6,905 downwards.
AAATGCACCCTCCCTGGGCTATTATTATCTGCCCCCACTCGCTTTGCTTTGTCTGTCTGGTGGAGAAAATACAGCGGGAGCCCACGCATTTTTTTTCAACGAAATTACACCTTTAATTAACCCCTACATGTCTGAAATTTTGCACAAATACACTCATGTAATTGTATGTTTCAAACATATATAAAAATACATGAAATTACATGGTTAAATGTGTGGAAACAATGTATCATTTCATGTCGGCTTCTGTGATTTCACAAAACCCGGCAATTGAATTAGCGGCTATTACAGTATGTAGAAGTCTAGGAACTATAAATATATGTATATATACATGTCACAATGACATGTATATATATATGTATGTGTTCTATGTGTATATATCTATTCTTTCTAGTCTTTATTAAAGCTGTCAGTGTGATTTTACAGTATAGGCGGGGATGAATTGCCGGCTTTTCTAAAGGACACCGATGCGATTTCATCGCAAGTCACACAGTGTGGTCCGTTTGTAATCAGATTTTCATCGCTCCCATAGACTTGCATTGGCGATTGTCGACCGACAATCGGTGACAATCGCAGCATGCTGCGATTGTACACGGACGTTTAAAACGGACCACAAAAAATCTGATACTGGGAGCTGCTCCATAGATTAACATAGGTCCGACTGCAATGCGATATTTCATCGCATTGCAGTCGTCCGATTTTGTCGCCAGTGTGACTCCGGCCTTAGATAGCAAAGGACATGAAAAGACATGGTTAACCCTATGTACACCAAGTGTCATTTCATGTCACCCGACATGAAATGACACTTGGTGTACATAGGTTAACCATGTCTTTTCATGTCCTTTGCTATCTAATTTGCACAAACAATTAAATCAGACTATGTGTGCAAAATTTCACACCTGTAGGGGTTAATTAAAGGTGTAAATTCGTTGTAAAAAAAACGGACTTTTTTGCTACGAATTTACACCTTTAATTAACCCCTACAGGTGTGAAATTTTGCACACATAGTCTGATTTAATTGTTTGTGCAAATTAGATAGCAAAGGACATGAAAAGACATGGTTAACCCTATGTACACCAAGTGTCATTTCATGTCGGGTTCTGCATTTTCACAAAAGCCGGCAATTGAATTAGCGGCTATTATACTATGTAGAAGTGTATGAACTACAAATATAAATATATATATATATGTGTCACAAATTCAATGACATGTATATATATATATGAGGTGTAAAATTGCTGAAAAAAAATGCGTGGGCTCCCGCCCTATTTTCGCAACCAGACAGACAAAGCCAGTGAGTGGGGGCAGATAATAATAGCCCAGAGAGGGACCATTATTTTTGCCCCCCCCGGCTACTAACATCTGCCCCCAGACACCCCAGGAAAGACAAATCTATAATTAGATTTGCCCTTTCTGGCACTTTGCCCGTCTATTCCCATTGCCCTGTAGCGGTGGCGAATGGGTTAATATGGGGTTAAAGCCACCTTGCTATTGAAAGGTGACCTTAAGCCAGGTTAATAATTGAGAGCTGTCAATTAGACAACTATCAATTATTAATCCTATTGCATGAAATAAAAATAAAACACACACACTTTAATTAAAAATCATTTTAATGAAATAAAGACACATGTTTTTGACCATCTTTTATTTTACTGCAAAAACCATTTCCTGTAATAAAAATAAAATAAAAAAGCAAAATTATTCTTACCTATCCCATGCACAGTCAGGTCCCACGGTGTAATCCTTCAGAAAGGGTTAATGTTTACTGCAGGGACCGCAGCTAATGCTGCAGCCTCACAGTAAACCCCAAATGAATGAGTTCCTCTCCTGCCTGACAGGAGAGTAAAGGCTGGGTGTCACATAACGATACACCAGCGATCCCGACAACGATATGCACTTGTCAGGATCGCTGGTGTATCGCTACATGATCGCTGCTGAGCTGCCAAACAGGCAGCGATCTGGGACAGCGACACTGCGGGTAACATCGCTTAAGGGCCCGTCTCACATAGCGATATCGCTACCGAGATCGCTGCTGAGTCACTAGTTTTGTGACGCAGCAGCGAGCTCACCAGCGATATCGCTGTGTGTGACATTCAGCGACGATCAGCCCCCTGCCGGGTATCGCTGATCGTCGCAGAAATGTCAGGACCTTTTTTTGATCGCTGGTTTCCCTCTGACAGGCACGCATCGCTGCGTGTGACAGGCGGGAGACCAGCGATCCGCTGGTAACCAAGGTACACAGCGGGTTTCCAGGCACCGCGCAGCGCTTGGAAACCCGCTGTGTACCTTGGATACCAGCTCCCTGCATCAGGGCGCTGGTATCCAAGGTACACAGCGGGTTTCTAGGCACAGCCCCGCGCCTGGAAACCCGCTGTGTACCTTGGTTACCAGCGGATCGCTGGTCTCCCGCCTGTCACACGCAGCGATGTGTGCCTGTCAGCGGGAAACCAGCGATCAAAGGTCCTTACATTTCAGCGACGATCAGCGATACCCGGCAGGGGGGCTGATCGTCGCTGAATGTCACACACAGCGATATCGCTGGTGAGCTTGCTGCTGCGTCACAAAACTAGTGACTCAGCAGCGATCTCGGTAGCGATATCGCTATGTGAGACGGGCCCTTAAGTGGAAAGCTTAATTGATTGCTTTCCACTTTCACTTCAGGTCAGCCAGGGACACAATCAGTGACGTCAGAGGGAACTGATTAACAAAAATAGGGGTTCCCTTCGAAAAAAAAATGGCGTGGGGTCCCCCCTATTTTTGTTAACCAGCCAGATGAAGCAGACCGCTGAGGCCTGGATTTTCAGGCTGTTAAGGAGCCAAGATCCATGGACCTTGCCAGCCTGATAATACCAGGCCACAGCAGTCTGTATATCTTGGCTGATTAACAAAAATAGGGATCCCCTCGAAAAAAATTGGCGTGGGGTCCCCCCTATTTTTGTTAACCAGCCAGATGAAGAAAACCGCTGAGGCCTGGATTTTCAGGCTGTTAAGGAGCCAAGATCCATGGACCTTGCCAGCCTGATAATACCAGGCCACAGCAGTCTGTATATCTTGGCTGATTAACAAAAATAGGGGATCCCCTCGAAAAAAATTGGCGTGGGGTCCCCCCTATTTTTGTTAACCAGCCAGATGAAGAAAACCGCTGAGGCCTGGATTTTCAGGCTGTTAAGGAGTCAAGATCCATGGACCTTGCCAGCCTGATAATACCAGGCCACAGCAGTCTGCATATCTTGGCTGATTAACAAAAATAGGGGATCCCCTTGAAAAAAATTGGCGTGGGGTCCCCCCTATTTTTGTTAACCAGCCAGATGAAGCAGACCGCTGAGGCCTGGATTTTCAGGCTGTTAAGGAGCCAAGATCCATGGACCTTGCCAGCCTGATAATACCAGGCCACAGCAGTCTGCATATCTTGGCTGATTAACAAAAATAGGGGATCCCCTTGAAAAAAATTGGCGTGGGGTCCCCCCTATTTTTGTTAACCAGCCAGATGAAGCAGACCGCTGAGGCCTGGTTTTTCAGGCTGGTAAGGATCCAATATCCATGGACCTTGCAAGCCTGATAATACCAGGCCACAGCAGTCTGCTTAGCTTGGCTGGTTAACAAAAATAGGGGATCCCCTCGAAAAAAAAACGGCGTGGGGATCCCCCCTATTTTTGTTAACCAGCCAAGTAAAATGCAGACTGCTGCGCCCTGGTATTAAAAGACTGTTAAGGCCCATGGATTTTGGCCCTCAACAGCCTGATAATACCAGGCTACAGCAGCCCCACATTTGGCGCATCAAAAGATGTGCCAATTGTGGCACTTTACCCGGCTCTTCCCACTTGCCCTGTAGCGGTGGCAAGCGGGGTAATAAGGGGTTAATGTCACCGTTGATTGCACGGTGACAATAAGCCCGGTTAATAATGGATAGGCGTCAATAAGACACCGATCCATTATTAATCCGAAAGTTATTAAATGTATAAATAAAAGACACAGCAAGAAAAAAGTCTTTTAATGAAATAAAAGAGACAACACAGTTTTCATTTCTTTTATTACTCTCTCATTCCTGCGACGCCATCGATCTCCTGTAAAAAAAGAAAAAAAACAAACCAACAGTATACCACCTGTCCGACGCAGTCCATAACGATAGTCCCACGACGATCCAGCTCTGCTACATCGCAATGACAGGCAGAGCCTGTCATTGCAACGCAGCACAGCTGATTACCTGCTTCCCCGGCGGTGACGTCATCGGACTGACTGCTTTACGGCCGGGATTACCCAGCAGTCACTGCAGTTATCGCGAGAAACTGCATGTGACCGCCGGGGAAAGAAGATGGCGGCCATGAAGCAGTGCAGGACGTGACCGCCGGAGATCTTCTGCCGGGTAAGTGCCGCTGACTCCTGACAGACCCGACCGACGGACACTGACAGTGACAGTGACATCCCGATTCCGGTATCCGATAAGACGAAAATATCGGAACTCGGAATCGGAATTCCGATACAGCTAATATCGGCCGATACCCGATATTTGCAGTATCGGAATGCTCAACACTGCAGCACGCTGCCAGCAAAGCCCCTGGATCACTCCAGGAAAACTCGCACCCTCTGACCACGACACACGATCGCAGCCAAAAGGCCGAGATCACACTGGCGAATAGTAGTGTTGAGCGATACGATAATGCAAATATCGGCTATCGGCCGATATTAGCTCTATCGGCCTTTCGATAATTTGTTTCGATATTTTCGTCTTATCGAATACCGGAATCGGATTTGTCACTGTCACTGTGAGTGTCAGTCGGTCGGGTCTGTCAGGAGTCAGCGGCACTTACCTGGCAGAAGATCTCCGGCGGTCACGTCCTGGACTGCTTGATGGCCGCCATTATCTTCTCCCTGGCGGTCACATGCAGTTTTTCGCGATAACTGCAGTGACTGCAGGGTAATCCCGGCCGTAAACCAGTCCGATGACGTCACCGCCGGGGAAGCAAGTAATCAGCTGTGCTGCGCCGGGATTCTGATGTAGCAGAGCTGGATCGTCGTGGGACACTCGTTACTATGGACTGCGTCGGTCAGGTGGTATACTTTTTTTTTTTTTTCATTTTTTTACAGGAGATCGATGGCGTCGCAGGATGAGACTGTAATAAAAGTAATGAAAACTGTGTTTTGTTTTTTTTATTAAATTAAAAAACTTTTTTATAAACATTCACCCGTCCGGGTACATAAACAATTTAACTATTTATCAACAATTTAACTATTTACATACAGGGACCCTGTCCGGGTTATTTATACTTCTTTGGCAGGGGTGTTCCAGGTACACCTGGTACTCTTCTGATGCTTGCCAAACATCCGAGGCACCAAGGACCACCAGGACCTGATGACGTCGTGTGGCCTGTACAGTCAAGTCGTGACCCGCTATCTGGGTCTGTGTGGCCACCTCTTTCATCTCCCTCCGGGTCTGGAACCCTATGTCCCGGACTGAACGAACCCCAGGGGGCCTAACAGGCGCCGGGTACGGGCCAGCTATACTTATCATGTCCATAGCTGGGGCTGCTGTGAGGAGACCACTGAGGGAGGCTGGGGAGATTTACGGCGTGGGGTGGGCACTTTTGCAGAGGCCTGGATGTGGGAGGCTGAAGGCTCCGAGGGTCTCACAGGTTCCTGACACACTGGGGAGTAGGGGTCGCACCTGGTAACATTTAGGGCGTACCATCCATTGTAACCCCAGTGTCGGGTGTAAGTCACCAAGTCTCCTGGCAACAGGTCCCTCCCCGGGTGTCCTTCTGGGAGGTGAGCCTCCACGTCCCGCCGGTTCACAAAGACTTCTAAATAAAGTCCAGGCTCCTTGATGAAGCCCACCCACCTTTCAATTTAAAGCTCCGTACTGCACCCTTACGCCGCGGCTCACACAGGGTTCCTTTATCCTTTCTCATCCGGTCCTTATCTGCCCAGTCCTTCTCCAGGTGACGTTGGCGAAGTTTTAGGGTTTCTCGCTGCTCCCTTTGTATCTCTGCTTCCCGCTCCCAACGTCTCCACTCTTCCTCCTGACGCCGGTTGTAATTCTCCTCCACCAGCTGCTCCATGTCTCCACCACTCCACTGCAGCTTACAGTGTCCGGTTTCCGGCAGCTCTCCTGTCGCCCCCCAGTCCTGGCGGCGCTCCCCTGCGGAGGAAGCAGACGGCTCTAAATCAGATGACAGTCGGGGCTCCGGTACAGGCAGGTAGTGCTCTGGTGCCTGCGCGGCCTCCTCCATGAGGACGGGTGTCGCTTCTTCTGTCTCAGCGACGGGGGCAGACAGCGGGATCTGGGGTGCTGACGGTGCTGCGGTTTTTGCAGGAACGGGTGCCTCCACTGCGACAACGTCAACCGGATCACATTGCAAGGACTCCTCTACTAGAACGGGTGCCTCACCTTCCGGTACAGACACTTCAGATAAGAGGGATTGGCGCCGCTCCAAGTTTAGTTTTAGGGCACGCCAGCTCGCTTCCATCCTGGCAACCTCCTCCCGGTGCCGGGCCAGGCCTCTTAGGATATCCGCCGCTTCTTGCAGCGTAGGAGGGTTTCCAGGCCGGGTGCCCAACGGTGATTCCGTGGCGATCGGGTCGCTTCCGTGGGGGAGAGCTCTGACTGCTCCATCCCTTCACACTTCTGCTCGTGTCCATTAGCCATCTCTGCCAAGTCACATGTGTCATTAGCATCTGGAGAGGGCCCCTCTTTTGTAGGGAGGCGGGACCTTCGTGTTAGTTTCCACACACTGAGGAGGATGAGGAGGCGGAACAGAAGAGCTGTGGGGCACGATCTTACATTGCAGTACCATTTAGAGCCATCGTTTTCGCGTCACTGAGTGAGTGTACAGTACACCCATAAAGAGCACGCCCTTCTTCTTCACCAGTGCCTCGTCGTGACGCAGATATGGCGGAAAAATGGCAAATAC